>JAVSCE010009291.1:0-191987 GCA_032199065.1 Smutsia gigantea
AAACACAAACAACAACAAATGTTAGCGAGGATGTGGAGAAAAGGGAACCCTCCTACACTGCTGGTGGGACTGCAAATTAGTTCAACCATTGTGGAAGCAGTATGGAGGTTCCTCAAAAAACTCAAAATAGAAATACCATTTGACCCAGGAATTCCACTCCTAGGAATTTACCCTAAGAATGCAGCAGCCCAATTTGAAAAGACAGATGCACCCCTATGTTTATTGCAGCACTATTTACAATAGCTAAGAAATGGAAGCAACCTAAGTGTCCATCAGTAGATGAATGGATAAAGAAGAGGTGGTACATATACACAATGGAATATTATTCAGCCATAAGAAGAAAACAAATCCTACCATTTGCAACAACATGGATGGAGCTAGAGGGTATTATGCTCAGTGAAATAAGCCAAGCCAAAAAAGACAAGTACCAAATGATTTCACTCATATGTGGAGTATAAGAACTAAGAAAAAAAAAACTGAAGGAACAAAACAGCAGCAGACTCACAGAACCCAAAAACGGACTAATAGTTACCAAAGGGAAAGGGACTGGGGAGGATGGGTGGGAAGGGAGGGACAAGGCAGAAAAAGGGGCATTACAATTAGCAGATGTAATGTTAGGGGGGCACGGGGAGGGCTGTACAACCCAGAGAAGACAAGTAGTGATTCTATAGCATCTCACTACGCTGATGGACAGTGACTGTAATGGGGTTGGTGGGGGGGACCTGATGAAGGGTGTAGTGTAATCACCATAATATTGCTCATTTAATTGTAGATTAATGATATCAAAATAAACTTAAAAAAAATCAACCAGTCATTGTAATTTCCGTCTTTAATTGTGACCTTTGAAATCCCCTCACTCTAACATCCTACAAAACTCAAATGCATTACGTTTCTTTCTCCATTTCACACACTAGCAATCTATTTTCATATATGCACTGAGTTAATGACCTAAATTTCCCCCTAAATAGCCCATTTTCCTAGCACTATTAATTAAATAATCTATTCTTTACTCTGCTGATCTGAAATCCACAATTAACACATAATAAATATTTACATACACTCAAATATTTTATTATTTTAGCCTCTGTTCTATTCCGATTATATTTCATTTCACTGGCCACTAAAGTAAGTTGTTTGTAGTATTAAATTATTTTTATAATCCTTTGAACTTTTTACTATGTAAATCTCCCTTTTATTTTTAAAACATTATTTTTTTTGCTATTCTTACGGGTTTAAGCTGCTACATAAACCTTAGAATAAACTTTGTCAAGTTCTAAACAGCAGTTCCTTAGGGATTTTTGAAATACACAAATGTGTAATCAATTTGGGAGAGAAGTGACATATTTACATGACTATACTTTTCCCTTCAGAAGCATGGTATTTTTCCAAGTATTCAAGTCTTCTTTGATGCGCCTCCATGTTTTGAAATCTTCATGTATGTGTTACATCATTTTATTATCTTCATCCTGAGTCCCACATTTTAAAAAATATTCTATCCTATTATGATTGGGATTCATTGGGCAAATGTTTATCAAGCCTTCTATCTGGCAGGCACCTTGCTAGGTACTGAGAATACAGACAGGAATGAGATCCTCTATCTTTGAGGAACTTACCGTTATCTATGCATGGGTTAAGAACACTGAAACTGAACAAGCTTGAATAACTCAACAAAGGAAACAAATTAGGTGCAAGCAAGGTTTAACCGAGGACAACCTAACGCTTCCCACCTGCTACCCCCCAGAAGTCACACAATGACAGAAAGGACAGAGGAGACCCTTCCTAATGCTGCCACCTGACATGCGCCTTATGACCATCACAGGCACGGCAGCTTGAAGCAATGGAACAGACCAGCTAGAGGAGAGGATCCCATACCCAGGCCATCCCTGCCCTCCTCATGGCCCCTCACATTGAGACTCATGAGGCTATCTTGCTGCTTAGGAGGCAGCATAGTAGTTAAAGCAGTCACTGGGAAAAAGTTTCTGAAATCTCTAAGCATTGCTCATTAGCGTAAACCTTGGAGAGGTCTGATAAAGTTCAAAGCTTATCTCCAGGCCTCCTTGCTCCCTCTCTGCCCAGAGCAGCAGCTGGGCAAGCGATTGCCTTCTTTGCAAGGAAGCAAATTAAATTACATCATTTATACTAGTACTAACAGCAGCAGTAGCTCCTTCAATGAAATTAAGCTATTGAAATGAAAACAAGGAAATTATCTTCTGAAAACCTAATACCATTGCCTAGTTGAGGCCCTCGCCATTGAGACCTTCTGTGTCAACTTGACGTAAATGTTTGGTGTAGGGAGCTAGGAGAGGCCCTGCAGTACTTTTGGCAGCCTGGAACTGGGTCTTCCATGTGTTGCTGTTTTACTCTTACAGAAATGCATACCCAATAATGTACTCAACACATAAATAGGCCATTTCAGTGAATATGGTCATTGAAAACCTTTTCCAGTAAGAGTATGTCATACTGGCTGTGTAAAAGCGTATTTATAATCATACAGCATGGTAGTGTGGAAAGAATGCCAGGTCTTCCAGAAAATATGGTGGCTTAAGTACCATTTCCAGAACCTCCATCTCTAAAGTTGACCAAAGTGAACTGTAAGAAGTAAAGAGAACAAAGAATATACTCTTGATACTGAAATACAGAAAAAGCCCTAACTTCATGCCACAGTATCATCTTGCACCACAGTGAAAGAAGAATCCATGCCCATCTCCCTTTTCCAAATGGAACCGTGCTGCTGGAGGGGAAAAATGCTGCCTAACAGAAAAGCTCAATGATAGCTCCCAATCTGAAAGGAACCAATGGAGGTACTGACAAGCCATGGACAAGACATAAACCATCCCAACTGGAGTGTGTTTTCCCCACTAACTATGGATTTACATCTTCCTCTAAATCCCATCCCAGAATTGTCTGTCAGGCAGAAACCAGTTATCTCATATAAGGGCTCAAATGGACAGAGAAAGACAATGAATGGGACTAGAAAAATGAAAGCCCAATAAGCCGAAAGATCATTCATGAAAGGGGCTGACTCACAAGCAAATAAAAGCCTAAGAGGACCCCCCTCCTTCCAGGAACATGATCCATTACCAACTTATCAACTCAGCAAAATTGGACCTAGTGTAAGACTTCGGATAAACCTCAAGACAGAGACTAGAGACGAGGCTCCCAATGGCTTTTTCCAAAGCGCCACTGACTTCCTCTCCCAGAAGAGGAAGAGTCAAATTGTGCCCCCAAAAAGCAAGGAAGAGTAGTAAAAGAAAATTCAGCTTTCCCAATTCGGGTCAAAAAACACCATCATGTAACTGGCCACATTTTTATATATAGTCAAGTAGGAAATAAATAACTAAAAACTGTATAAGACTTAAATGAATATTGTGTCCCTCCAAGGAGGGTTTGACATGCACAAATAATTTGAGAAAGAACTCACTCTGGAAGAAAAGATGCTCCAGGAAACAGAAACAAACAACTGTTTTGTAATCCCAGGGAAATCAGAGAGACTATAAAGTCTCTGAAACAAACAATTAAAAAGTGAGAGGCTGGGCCACTTGTTCTAGGACCAGGATGGCATCAGCGTCTGGGCAGCCTCCCAGGTCTGCATGTTTAGGAGGGGACTGTCCCCTCATTAATAGCAGATCTGCAATTACTGAACATGAGCTGGCAAAGTATGAGAAAAATATACACACTGTCAAGGCTGAAGGACTCTCATCTAGTCCCAGTGAATGACAGGACACAAAACCAAGGTCATATAGTTTATATTTGGCTACAACTCAAAACCCAACTCTGCCTGGTATATATAAATAGAAAAGAAGAGGGAGAGAAGGTGGAGATAAGAGAGGGAAAGAGAATAGAAGATGGAGGCAGAAGCTACGGTGTGTTAGACTGAGCACTGGACTAGTAACCAAATGGTCCATAGTGGATCAAATCTGAGTATGTTTTCAGATATTTTGAGTATATGCCTAAGAGGTGAATCACTGGATCATGTAGTAACTCTGTGTTTAACTTTTTGAGGCAGTGCCAAACTGTTTTCCACAGCAGCTGCCCCACTTTGCATTCCCACCAACACCATACAAGGCCCAATTTCTTACCTTTTGCACTTTCTATGTTGTATGACTTTGGATAAGTAATGTCATTTCTCTGGGTCTCAGTTTCCCCATCTCTCAAGAAAAGGGGTTAGGACTAACTATCCTACTATCCTATTTCTGCCTGTGGTGTTTTATATTCACTCATGCTTTCTTTTCAGGCAGTTCTGACCTCCCACTGTTCACAGTCTCATTCCCAGAGTTCCCTGACAGTGTGAAGTGCTGTAATGAATAAGTCTGGCTCTACTCCTTAGAGCAGGAATTATCTTAATGCGTGTTCCCGACTTCTATTAATGTGTTTCCATTTCCATTCATATCTCTCAGTGTACTTTTTTTCTCTTGTCTATTCTTTCAACCTTTTTGCAAGCATCATCTTGTTCTGTCTGTTGGCTGTCAGCTTTTCTCTACAAGCTTTTGCAGAGTTGCCAGATTCTTGGCTATTTCTCCACCCTCAGCTCATAACTATTTTTCCCTGGAGCTCAGCGACTGCTAAGTGGTCTTTGTGAAATCCTATTAGGATAATCTCCCTGTCTGTGTCTCCTCTCCAATGGGCTGCCTCTGCAAACTTCAGCCATCTTCCTTCCTACAGCCTGAACATCATAGGCTAGATCCTGAGTCACCCAACATCATACTTATTCATAAATGTGCTTATAAGATTCTGAACCTATGGGCACCTGTAGCCACAAGCAAGGGTTAAACTCACTGGAGACCCAGCTCAGATGTCTCCTGCAGGAAGATTTTCCTGCTCACCTAGGACCCTCTCCCCACTTCCTCCATGACCCCAGGACAAGGAACCTAACCCCCTCTATACCTTTTCTGTTGATGTTTGTTTCTACCAACTATGTGTCTCATCAGACTGTTGGCTTCATGAAGCCAGGAGCAGAAGTACCTCGTTCACAGTTTTACAGCCAATGCCTGTTACATTATAGATTCTCAATACATGTCTGTTGAATTCATAAATGAATGAGCTCCTCTTCAATACAACTGATCATGGGTCTACCTGTTATACCCATCAATCCCAAAGCTCCCTTTGGGCAGGCTGGGATTTACTCACCATGGTAACCACTGTTACAGGAAAAAACTACTCTGAGACTTGTTAACAATGCTAAGAATTTACTCAAGCTATTCCAATAGAGGCAATGGAAAGAATGATCAGGCTTAACTCTGAATAAAGAGAAAGCAGCTGGGGATTCAGGGCCGAGGCGTAGAGTAAGGCGGTCAGTGGATGGAAAATGACTAAGAGCAGACAGCAACGATGTCTTGCTAAACCAGCTTACAAGGATTCTTGCTGAAGATAAGCCAGCAAGATCAGATAGCAAGAGTTGGGGGATTCTCGCTGTTCTGACTTAGCGGGATTCTTGCTAAAACTGGGCTAGGCAGGCCAAAGACAGGACGGGGAGTGGGAGTTTGACATTATAGGTGCAAGGTCAGGCCTAGTCGAGAAGAGAGATCAGAGGAACCTAACTGTGTTTAGTCAAGGGGAGAGTCTTTGTCACTCCAGTGGCTGGCACAAATCCTGTCCTGTATGCATCTGGTGCTAACTAAATGCTTGTTGAGCCCATCCATCCTCTGAGTAGCTCTACTTAGCTTGAGCAAAGGTCCAGGGTTCTCTCTTTTTTGCTCTTCCTTGAGCTGAAATGGCAGGAGAAGGTGCCCCAGTAGCTGGTGTTCAAGAGGCAGTCATGGGGGTGAAAGGCAACAAAATGTGAAAGCCCCAAATTGATCAAAATACACACCATTTTTACAGGGTTTCAGAGCTCCAAGGTTTTCCCAAGCCAGTCTTCCCAAGTGACCCTCACTGCCACCTTATGAAGCAAGTTTAT
The DNA here is from genome assembly GCA_032199065.1 of Smutsia gigantea. Classification (NCBI taxonomy): domain Eukaryota; kingdom Metazoa; phylum Chordata; class Mammalia; order Pholidota; family Manidae; genus Smutsia; species Smutsia gigantea. The sequence continues at coordinate 5,897 of JAVSCE010009291.1, forward strand.
TTACCTTCTCATGCCATTGATGGCGAAAGGGACACTCTGGGAAGTCAGGTGTCATCATCATAGATCAAAAACCCAACTTTTTCACTTTATACTTACCTCTGATTTCATTGGAATACCATTCCAAAATTAAAATTTCTGATAAAGTATATGCATACTTTAATATCTGTCTGACAGATATTGTCTTCCCTAAATACTGTAGTTTGCACTCACACCAGCCCATTTCTCAGAAGTCTCCCCAACACCAAACACATACCAAGTGGATCATTTGTCTTTGTTATTGATTTGTAAATGCTCTTTCAATATTAATGATATAATTTATCATTGTATATATATATTATACATATCATATATGTTTATATACGTACATATTTATACAAATACAATTATATGTGTGTGTGTATTATATATATATATATTGCAAATATCAGAGCTCAGTTATGGATCTTTTCATCTTGTTTAAGGTATTTAGGGACAAATATATAAACATTTTTATTTATTGCTTCTACCTTTAATAGTAACACAAGACCATTGCTCTACTCCCAAATATTATTTAAATATCCATGTATGTATTACGTATCTTAGATGCACTCAGATTTTCACATTTAACTGGAATGTATTACATTTATCTAAAATATATTGTGGTATACAGTTGACATTAAGGATCTACCTCAACTGGGCCACACCTTTCTCTGGTGGGTTATCATTACAATTTCATCTTGACTTACCTCTCTAATTGGAAATGTTCAGTTTATCTGTAAAACACATGCACAAACACACACACAAACATATCTCTTTTATGGACATATTTTGTACTGTTGATCTATTTGTCTATTCTTGGATTGGTATATGCTATTTGGACTGTTTTAATTCCTGGATATATTTCTAAAACTTAGAAGAAGTCTTCCCCCATTATTCTCTTTCAGTATCTGCTTCATGATTTGTGACCATTTATTTTTCCACATAAACCTTAAGTTCATTTTGTAACATTGCTCACAAATTTCTATTGTAATTCACATTGTATTTTTAACCAAACTGACAACTTAAAAAATATGAGGCCTTCCCATCCAGGAATAAGACACATCCATTTACTCATTTATTTTCTTGATTTTCCTTACAGTGCCCTTCTAAAATTCCATCATATTGCCTCTTAATTCCTCAGCCTTTTATATTTTTCTTGCTTTTACAGAATGAACCCTTTATATTATATTTTCTGTTTATTGCTAGGATATAGAAAATGATTTATTTTGTATATTTATTCCCTAACTCGCCACCCTACTGGACTTTTTTAATGGGTTCTAATAGTTTTTCAGTTATTTCTCTTGAGGTTCTGGTAGATGATAATATCCTCTGCAAATAATAACTTTATCTCTTTCTTTCCCATAATTATACTTCCAATTCTGTTACTAGAAATCCCTGAATGAATGTTAAATAATTTTAGCAATCATGAGCTTCCTAATATTTTTTGGATATTGGTCGTTGGTTTGGAGTAGACATGCTCTAGCACATTAAGAAAATAGCTTTTAGCATCTTTTCAGGATAACAATTATTCTCTGAGCACCCCACCCCCAATGCAGACCTATCCCTGCCCTGCTCTATTCTCTGTGTCTCCAGCCTCCCTGACCCTCTAATTTTTGCTGAGTTTGACCTATAGCAGGTACTGGCAGAATACCAGAGCATGGGCAGAGTGCATGTGGGTGGTACTTGTGCTCCCCTATAGCCTTGTCAGCCAGTGCTGTAACACCATTCCCTGCCACTGCCCTTCAGTCCTAGGGGCAGTAACAGCTCCTCACTATTGCTAGCCCCTGGGTGCTTCACCATCCCTTGTTAATTCCCTGCATCTTGATCTCACCTCTGTTTCATCAAACCCTCTCCATTTAAACCCTTCAAATGTCATGTGCTTCTCACCCAGAACTTCCTACCTGACATAAATTAGGGCCCACCATTAAGTATCTTCAAATGTCTTTTTAATATCTCAAAATAATAAAAATATTTTTCTTTGTGACATTTAAACATTCACTCATTTAAGGAAAAAAACTGAGCACCTACTTTGTGCTAACTGCTGTGGTAAACACTGAAAGGAGAACAGATAACAGAAAACAAAAAACCAGACAAGCTCTCTCTACCCTGATGTTCTCTTAGAAGAAACAGATACATAAATAATTCAATAAATAAAATACCTAAATATTATAATAGAGACTAGGAAAGAGGGTTTTGATGAAGAGTAACGGAGGAGATGTGCCTAGAAAGGATGGTCTGGGAATATTTTTCATAGAAGGTGATATTTAAAAAGTTAACAAAGAGCTGGGAAGAGCCCTCTGGGAAAGGAAAAGAGCAGGTGCAAAGCCCTGAGGCAGGAAAGAACCTGGCATGGCTGAAGACCTGACAAGAGTACCATCAGCAGTCCTGTATAGTAGAAGACATGAACGAACAGATGGGGGCTGGATCAGTGATGTCTGCAGAAATATAGTACAAGCCACATTTTCATAATGTTACCATATTTTAAAAAGGGAAAAAAATAGGTGACATTTATTTAATGTATTTTATTTAACCCAATACACCTAAAATACTATCTTTTGAACATTTCAATAATATAAAGATAAAGAAGCCATTTTACATATTTTACTAAGTTTTTGAGATGTGGTGTGCATTTCACATTTAAAGCACATCTCAATTTGGACTGGCTGCATTTCAACTGCTCGACAGTCCTGTGTGGCTAGTGGCCACCATGTTGGCAGCACACAGCTCAGTCCCACCTATCAGGCCTTGGTGACAGTGGAGGCTGGTTGGAGGCGCAGGGTATATGAGAGTCATCTCTACTGTTACCAGCATCCTGCCTGGCACACAGTAGGTGCTCAGCAAATGTTTGCTGGACAGAATGATAGAACTGCAGAATAGATGCCAGGTTCCATAAGCAGAGAGACATCACTCAGATCACCTGCTTTAGGAAACTGGGTCTGTTCTAGGTCCTGAGCCAAGAGAAGAAGTTGGCGTCTGCCTTCAGGGTCTCCTGCTATGGGGTCCTTTCAGGGTTGACTTCCTGTGCCTAGGGCACTTGGCAAAGCTGCTCCCTTAATTCAGAAAGAGCACATCACAACATATGCCAAGGGAGCAGGAGGGAGGGAGCCCATTAGCATTCATTGTACACAGCTTTTCATTTGGAAAAGCACCTCGAATGTGCCGATCTGCATTGCTTTGCTTCATTTTTCAACATTCATGGGTGTAATTGCATTTATTTTTCTCGTCAAGACTGCAAAACAAGTAATAATTTACTATATTACAGCCCATGTTGGCTGAGTTTACAGCCACAACAGTTCTAACCCGCCCTCAGAAGGGCTGGGTGGGAAAGCAGGGGATGGACTTTTTGGCTAAGAGCACTGCATTTCTTTGCAACGGGAAGCCTGGGCCCAGCTGCTCATTAAGGTCACAATAACAGTGACCTACAGAGACACAGAGCCCTCAGAGCATGTTCACCTCCACTATCCTGACTCCTTTTACAGGAATAGGGTGAGGCAGACACGTACTCCCATTCCTATCTCACAAAAGAAAAGTCTGAGGTTCAGAGAGGGTCCTCAGTCATAGACAAACTGGTGACCAGCAGAGCGGGAGATCAAGCCTGGGTCCATGTGAGAGCACACCCCACGCTATGCCCATGGCGCTGCCTGGCAGTTCCTGAGCTCTGGCAAAGCCTGAGGTCCTGCAGTTGTGTTGGCAGAAATGAAATAGGCGTAAGCTTAGAATTTTGTTAAATCCGAAGTGCTTATAGCAGCTGGAACTCTGGAGAAGACCTACTTCCTTGACTCTTCACTGCAGAATGCTGCCTTCAGGGTTTGCACCCCGGTGGAGAGCACAAACAAGTACAGCTCTGTTTGTGATTATCAAGAAACGACACAGGAAGCACAGTCCAGCTTTGTGTTTGGAGACCACTCCCTGCGATATTTACTTCCCCTTGAAAATGGACAAGCCCACAGTGATCAGACTTCAGGTCACAAAGGTTCATGAATGACGGAGTCATTTTGTAACTGATCAAAGGGACCCAGGCCTGAAAGCTCAGATCTGTTCAACTCATCTCCTAAATAAGGTGAAAGCAGGAGAGAGAGGTGTCAGTGGTGGCAAGACCCTCTTCACCTCTTCCACCCTCTAATTAGAGCATTTCTCTAAAAAGAGCAAAACACAGAGCTGGTTTTTCCCTCAAGGATCTGGGTGGGGCTGGAGATCACCATGTAACACTTCAGATCTGAGTCACAAGAGATTGCTTCAGTAGTGCGGCACCTCCTGGGGCCCAGCCCCACCCCTCCAGCTCTCCCTGAGGCAGAAAAGGGGGCCAGGGAGTCCCTGCAGGATCTGAAGAATTGGAGGTTGAAATGGGTTCAGGAAGTCCCTTCAGCCCCCTGGCCAAGGTACTTTAGTCTGCAGGGGACACCTCCCCTCGCCCCTATTCCCCTCCCTTCCCTGCAGAGTCAGGTCTCCTTCCCAAGCAGGTCTGGCTCTCCTGACCTTTGAGTGGGCTCTCCAGCCCCAGGCCAGGGCGAAAATGGCCAAGGCCTGGCCAGTCAAGGACCTGCTGCTGAGCTTCTGCAAGCACACTGGACAAGGGACTTCAGGTGGCTGCTTAGTATAAATGGCCTCAGGGCTTCAAAAAAAATAAGCCAGTTGGGGGTGACTGGTGTCACAGTCACACCATCTGGTCTCACACATACACACACACAGCTTGGGCCTGACAGGACCTCAAAGTTTTCCTTCAGTAAGACAGGATAACACAGCATTCCCATGGTGAGTCCCAGCTGAGACAGGACAGGAAGGGGGCACATGGAGGTGGCAGAGAGGCCCCACTACGTGCCCATGTGGCAAGCACTTTGTTCTAGGTTTCCACATTTTCTCATTTAATTTCCTCATCCCCCAGTCATGTTACCTTCATTTTGTAAGTTAAAGGAAACCCTGAGACATAGAAAAACTAAACAGCTTTGCTCAGGATCCTCCACGCGTGTCCCTCTGGATGTAGAGCCCATGAACTCTGTAACACGTATGCTTCTAGTAGCTTTCTGAAAGTCAGCTACACAGAGAATCAAGGACAAAGGTTATTGAAGTTTCATTCCAAATGCAAGAAAGTGGTCTTTTTGATTCAAGCAAATAACCTCCTAAGATCTGTACTGCAAAGCCTAAAAACTTACTTAGTACATTTAAAATCAGGATTGCAAAGTTGACCCTTTGCTTGAAATGGTCAAAATCAGGTAATTATTTCATGCAGCATAGGTGTTAAATGCAATTTCTCTTCTAATTGTTGACACTCTCCAGAAAAGAAAAACGAGACTTAATTTTCCAAAGTTGGAACTGCACCAGGGGTGGCTCTTGGGCTTGCCATGCCCCCTCTGCTCCAGCTTTCCATACCCCAATCCTGCGTCACTCTCACGTGGGCTCTAGACTCCCCTGCGCCTGTTTCATGAAGTCCCTGGTTGCAGCAATGAAACAAATTCTGCAGCCGAAAAACTGCCTCAAAGAACTTTTGTGCCATTTGACTTAGAAAGAACTGTGGGGGTGTTACTTAATCAGGGCCCTTCCTTATATGAGTAAGACCACTGGGGCTCAGAGAGACTAAGCAACTTACTCCACACCACCCAGTGAATCAGCACCACAGCAGGCCCAGAACTGATGCTTCCTGAAACCTCTTGGGCAAAGTGCTCTGAACCAAAGCCTCTATTTCAGCTGTCTTAGATTTTTTGTTTCCTTTAAACCTTTTTCCAAGTAGCTTAACATTCCAATTATCCCCTCACTCACTCACTCAATATTACTTGAGGGCGTACTAGGAGCCAGAAGCAGTTATAGGGGCTGAGGACACACAGCTGTAAATGGAAAGCTGATTGCTGCTCTGGTGGAGCCTACACTTGATTGAGGGAAACTGGTGTTAATGCAAAACTACACAGAGCTGCTCTGACTGAGCTCCCTCCGTGCATGAGCTGCGACAGGTCTGGAGGCACAAGGGAATTCTGAGACCTAGGTGGTCCCCAAAGCAAAGGAAAGAATATGGTTGTGGCACAGAGGGAAGAAAAGGAAAACAGGTAGAGCTGGGGGCCACAGGAAGCCAAGCCACAGGGCCCAGAAAGAGGGGTGTCCCAGGGCACCACACCTCCATCAGGGAGAGAGATGGGATGGGACATGGGACAGGTGGCCCTGGTGAACTGCACCCTTACTCTCTGCCCGACTCTCTGAACACCCTCCTCCATCTCCTCTTCAGGCCCCCAGGCCTCTGCCCATCAGAGGGTACAGAGTGGGGATGTCCAGTTGTGCTCTCTGCTCTCTACAATTCTTACTCCTGGGAAAACTTGATCCCAGTCAACAAGTTACCAAGCCAGCCCCAGATCAGCTTGCTAGTCACCTGCAGAACTGTCATCCCAACTCCTATCAGCCTGATATCAAAGTTCAGACTCCCATTTACTTTCTCCACGTAAAAGAGCACAAAGTGATTTATTCACTTCAGACACACTGTACTGGAAATGGTGTCTTTGTATCTATATCATTCCCACCGTCGAAAGCATTTTCACACATCACAGGGGCTGGAACCCTAGAAACTACATCTTTCTTTTAATTGAGGTAAAAATATATAACATAAAATCAATCATCTTAACCACTCTTAAGGGTATGGTACAGTAGTGTTAACTGTATACACATTGCACAACAGTTCTCCAGATTTTCTCATCTTGCAAAACGGAAACCCTATACCCATTGAACAAATCCCCATTTTCCTCTCCCCGCCAGACCCTGGCAGCCACCATGCTACTTTCTGTCTCTACGAGTTTGACTACTTTAGTTACACCCTATAAATAGAATCATACAATATTTGTCTTTTTGTGACTAGCATAATGTCCTCTAGGTTCATCCATATTGTAGTCTAAGACAGGATTTCTTTCATTTTGAAAACTGAATAATATTCCACTGTACAATAGACCACATTTTCTGCATCCAGTCATCTGTTGATGGACATTTGGGTTGCTTCCACCTCTACGCTATTGTGAATAATGCTGCAATGAATGAATGTGCAAATATCCCTTGGAGATCTTGCTTTTAGTTCTTTTGGATGTATATACAGAAGTGGGATTTCTAGATCACATGGAATTCTCTTTTTAATATTTTGAGGCAGAGGGCATCGTCCCCTGTAGCCTCTCGAAAGTAGTGAGGTTTCTCGCTCTCTTTTAACTCATTAAAAGAACTTTGCGAGATTCAAGACGGTGGTGTGAGAGATGAGACAGAGAACTCCTCCCAAAACCACACACAGTGCAAAAATACACTTAATACAACTAACCGTAAAACAGCAACAGGAAAGAAGGCTGCACCAGACTGCATACAGACCTCACGAACAGAGCAGACCTCACGAAACAAGGTAACGTACCAAAGCCTTCATCCAGCAGGACCTGGGCCCTTCCCCCACCCCAGCTCACCAGCAGGAGGAAAGAAACAGAGCGAGGAGGGGGTGGAATCCTAGGACTGCTGAACACCTAGCCCTGAAGATTGGCTTTATGAGCAGAAACCTACATTGTGTGGGGTGCTCTGCAGGATGGGGAGCTAGGACAGGTGGAGTGCTTGAGAGACATATTCCAGCCGTCTGTGGAGGACGGGATCCACACCCAGCCACTTTGGGACTAAGGAAAGGCAGGTGGTCTGAGGGGCTTCCTAGCACGAGAGGGCTGCTGAAGGGGCGGGGTTTGCACGGAGCTTGCTGCGTGGGAGAAGGGATAGGGGAACAAGGTTGTCTGGGCATGCTCTGCCCAGCAGATTGGGAACTTTAAGGAGCTTCAGGCGCTCCATCCCCCAGCTGCCTACTCAGCTACGAAGCCCCCCACTGTGATACGCAGCCTGCTCAGACTTCCTCCTGGCCTGACGCCACCGGGTCACAAACCAGCAGTCACTGCGCTGGCATCAGGCCAGTCAGAGGGATGCCCTGCCTACATCAGCTAGAGACGCAAAGCACAGAGGCTTACACCTGTGTGCTCAGCCCACTGGCTCTGATACGGGAGGCAGACACGGCAGATGGGAATCAGGAAACAGATCTTTCCTCCCCCCAGGCACTAGCTCTGCTCCCCTACGACCCCCAACCTCACTCTAGGGACTGAAAAGCTCCAGAGACTGGAGCTTCTGGGCAATAGAGGGCACCACTCAGAAACATGAAACGTCAAAAGAACATGGTTCAGACCAAAATCTCACAAACCCCAGAAAAAGGACCGAATGAAACTGACTCACCAATGGTCCTGAAAGTTCAAAATAAAAATCATAAACATGTTTATGGAGGTACAGAAAAATATTCAAGAACTCGGAAACGAATTTAAGACGGAGATTCAGTCATTAAGAAATTCCATATCTGAAATGAAACATACAATGGAGGGATTTAAAAGCATATTAGATAGAAAGTAGTAGAAGAGATGGTAAATGGAACAGAAATTAGAGAAGAGGAATACAAATAAGCTGAGGCACAGAGAGAAAAAACAATCTCTAAGAATGAAAGAATATTGAGAGAACTGTGTGACCACTCCAAATGGAACAGTATTCGCATAATAGCAGTACCAGAAGAAGAAGTGAGAGAAAAGGGATATAAAGTGTCATTGAGGAGGTAATAACTAAAAACTTCCCCAATCTGGGGAAGGAGATAGTCTCTCAAGCCATGGAGGTGCACAGATCTCCCAACACAAGGGATCCAAGGAAGACAACATCAAGACATATTATAATTAAAATGGCAAAGATCAAGGATAAAGACAAACTTTTAAAAGCAGCTAGAGAGAGAAAAAAGATCACATACAAAGGAAAACCCATCAGGCTATCATTAGATTTCTCAACAGAAACCTTACAGGCCAGAAGGGAGTGGCATGATATATTTAATGCAATGAAGCAGAAGGACCTTGACAAAGAATACTCTACTGACAAGGTTATCATTTAAATTTGAAGGAGGGATTAAACAATTATCAGATAAGCAAAAACTGAGAGAATGCACCTCCCACAAACCACCTCTACTGTGCATTTTGGAGGGAATCCTATAGATGGAAGTATTCCTAAGGCTAAATAGATGTCACCCAAGGGATAGACAAAGTATAGAATATGATTCATAACATACAAAGAATGGAGGAAGAAGAAAAAGGAGGAAAAAAACAAAGAATCTTCAGGTTGTGCTTGTAATAGCATATGAAGTGAGTTAAATTAGACTGTTAGATAGTAAAGGAATTAACCTTGAACCTTTGGAAACCACGAATCTAAACCCTACAGTGGCAATAAGTACATACCTATCGATAATCACCCTATATGTAAATGGTCTGAATGCATCAATCAAAAGATGTAGAGTCACTGAATGTATAAAAAACAAGACCCATCTATACGCTGCCTACAAGAGATTCACTTCAAACCTAAACACATACACAGACTGAAAGTAAAGGGGTGGAAAAAAATATTTCATGCAACTAATAGGGAGAAAAAAGCAGGAGTTGCAGTACTTGTCTCAGACAAAATAGACTTCAAAACAAAGAAAGTCTCAAGAGACAAAGAAGAACATTACATAATGATAAAGGGGTCAGTCCAACAAAAGGATATAACTATTCTAAATATCTATGCACCCAAAACAGGATCACCTACATATGTGAAACAAATACAAACAGAATCAAAGCAGGAAATAGAATGCAATGCATTCATTGTGGGAGACTTCAACACACCACTCATTCCAAAGGACAGATCAACCAGACAGAAAATAAATAAAGAGACAGAGGCCCTGAACAACATATTGGAACAGATGGACCTAATGATATCTACAGAACACTCCATGCAAAACCAACAGGATACACATTCTTCTCAAGTGCACATGGAACATTTCCAAGAATAGATCATGTACTAGGCCACAAAAAGAACCTCAGTAAATTAAAAAAGATTGAAATTGTACCAACCAGCTTCTCAGATCATAAAGGTATGAAATAAGAAATAAATTACTCAAAGAAAATGAAAAAGCCCACAAACACATGGAGGCTTAATAACATGCTCCTAAATAATCAGTGGATCAATGACCAAATAAAAACATAGATCAAGCAATATATGGAGACAAATGACAGCAATAATTCAACACCGCAAAATCTGTGGGATGCACCGAAGGCCGTGCTAAGAGGGAAATATATTGCAATACAGGCCTACCTAAGGAAAGAAGAACAATCCCAAAAGAACAGTCTGAACTCACAATTAATGAAACTAGAAAAAGAAGAACAAATGAGGCCCAAAGTCACAAAAAGGAGGGACATAATAAAGATTAAAGCATAAATAAATAAAATTGAGAAGAATAAAACAATAGAAAGAATCAATGAAAGCAGGACCTGGTTCTTCAAGAAAATAAACAAAATGGATAAACCCCTAGCCAGACTTATCAAGAAAAAAAGAGAGTCTACACACATAAAAAGAATCAGAAATGAGAAAGTAAAATCACTACAGACACCACAGAAATACAAAGAAATAAGAGAGAATACTATGAAAAATTATATGGTAACAAACTGGATAACCTAGAAGAAATAAACTTTTTGGAAAAATACAACCTACCAAGGCTGACCCAGGAAGAAACAGAAAATCTGAATAGACCAATTATCAGAAAAGAAATTGAACTGGTAATCAAAAAACTACCTAAGAACAAAACTCCTGGACCAGATGGTTTCACTGCTGAATTTTATCAAACATTTAGTGAAGACTGAATACCCACCCTCCTTAAAGTTTTCCAAAAAGCAGACAAGGAGAGAATACTCCCAAACTCATTCTACGAGGCCAACATCACTCTAATATCAAAACTCGTAAAGACACCACAAAAAAAGAAAATTACAGACCAATATCCCTGATGAACATAGATGCACAAATACTCAACAAAATATTAGCAAACAGAATTCAAAGATCATCCATCATGATCAAGTGGGATTCATCCCAGGGATGCAAGGATCGTACAATATTCAAAAATTCATCAGCATCATCAATTACATCAACAAAAAGGACAAAAACCACATGATCATCTCCATAGATGCTGAAAAAACATTTGACAAAATTCAACATCATTTATGATAAAAACGCTCAACAAAATGGGTATAGAGGGCAAGTCCCTCAACATAATAAAGGTCATATATGACAAACTCACAGCCAACAGTATACTTAACAGCAAGAAGCTGAAAGATTTTCCTTTAAGATGTGCAACAAGACAAGGATGCCCACTCTCACCAACATAATTCTAGAGGTCCTAGCCACAGCAATCAGACAACACAAAGAAATAAAAGGCATCCAGATTGGTAAGGAAGAAGTCAAATGGTACCTGTTTGCAGATGACATGATATTGTACATAAAAAACCCTAAAGAATCCACTCCAAAACTACTAGATCTAATATCTGAATTCAGTAAAGTTGCAGGATACAAAACTAATACACAGAAATCTGTTGCATTTCTATACACTACCAATGAACTAGCAGAAAGAGAAATAGGAAAACAATTCCATTCACAATTGCATCCAAAAGAATAAAATACCTAGGAATAAACCTAACCAAGGAAGTGAAAGACTTATACTCTGAAAACTACAAGACATTCATGAGAGAAATTAAAGAAGATACCAATAAATGGAAACACATCCCGTGCTCATGGATAGGAAGAATTACTATTGTCAAAATGGCCATACTGCCTAAAGCAATCTATAGATTCAATGCAATCCCTATCAAAATACCAACAGCATTCTTCAATGAACTAGAGCAAATAGTTCTAAAATTCATATGGAACCATAAAAGACCCCAAATAGCCAAAGCAATCCTAAGAAGGAAGAATAAAGCAAGGGGAATTATGCTCCCTGACTTCAAGCTCTACTACAAAGCCACAGTAATCAAGACAATTTGATACTGGCACAAGAACAGGCCCATAGACCAATGGAATAGACTAGAGACCCCAGATATAAACCCAAGCATATATGGTCAATTAATAGACGATAAAGGAGCCATGGATATACAATGGGAAAATGACAGCCTCTTCAACAGCTGGTGTTGGCAAAACTGGACAGCTACATGTAAGAGAATGAAATTGGATTATTGTCTAACCCCATACACAAAAGTAAAGTCAAAATGGATCAAAGACCTGAATGTAAATCATGAAACCATAAAACTCTTAGAAAAAAACATAGGCAAAAATCTCTTGGACATAAACATGAGCAACTTCTTCATGAACATATCTCCCCAGGCAAGGGAAACAAAAGTAAAAGTGAACAAATAGGACTATATCAAACTAAAAAGCTTCTGTACAGCAAATGACACCATCAGTAGAAAAAGACATCCTACAGTATTGGAGAATATATTCACCAATGACATATCCAATAAAGGGTTGACATCCAAATTATATAGAGCTTACGCACCTCAACAAACATAAAGCAAATAAGCCAACTAAAAAATGGGCATCGAAGCTGAACAGACACTTCTGCAAAGAAGAAATTCAGATAGCCAGCAGGCACATGAAGAGATGCTCCACATCACTAATCATCAGAGAAATGCAAATTAAAACCACAATGAGGTATCACTTCACACCAGTTAGGATGGCCGCCATCCAAAACACAAACAACAACAAATGTTGGTGAGGATGTGGAGAAAGGGGAACCCTCCGTCACTGCTGGTGGGAATGTAAATTAGTTCAACCATTGTGGAAAGCAGTATAGAGATTCCTCAAAAACTAAAAATAGAAATATCATTTGACCCAGGAATTCTACTCCTAGGAATTTACCCAAAGAAAACAAGATCCCTTATTTAAAAAGACATATGCACCCCATGTTTATCGCAGCACTATTTGCAATAGCCAAGAAATGGAAGCAACCTATGTGTCCATCAGTAGACGAATGGATAAAGAAGATGTGGTACATATACATAATGGAATATTATTCAGCCATAAGAAGAAAACAAATCCTACCATTTGCAACAACATGGATGGAGCTAGAGGGTTATTATGCTCAGTGAAATAAGCCAGGTGGAGAAAGACAAGTATCAAATGATTTCACTCATCTGTGGAGTATAAGAACAAAGAAAAAAACTGAAGGAACAAAACAGCAGCAGACTCACAGAACCCAAGAATGGACTAACAGTTACCAAAGGAAAAGGGACTGGGGAGGATGGGTGGGAAACAAGGGATAAGGGGGAAAAAGGGGGCATTACAATTACCAGACATAATGTGGGGGGGGGGGTACAGGGAAGGCTGTACATCACAAAGAAGACAAGTAGTGATTCTATGACATCTTACTATGCTGATGGGCAGTGACTATAATGGGGTATGTGGGGGGGACTTGATGATGGGGGGAGTCTAGTAAACATAATGTTGCTCATGTAATTGTAGATTAATGATAGCAAAAAATATATAGATATATATTTTGAGGCAATGTCATAATGCTTTCCATAGTAGTTGTATCATTTTTCCTTGTCCACCAACTGTGTACAAGAGTTCCAGTTTCCGTGCATTCTCACCAACATGTGTTATTTTCTGATGATGATGATAACGACTGCTATCCTAAATGGTGTGAGGTGATATTTCACTGTGGTGTTCATTTGTATTTTGCCAGTGATTAGTGATGTTGTATATCTTTTATTATGCCTGTTGACCATTTGTATATTTTTGCAGAAAAGGCCTTTGCCTGTTTTTTAATCATGTTATTTTTGTTGTTGTTGAGTTATAAGAGCTCTTTATATATTCTGGATACTAACCCTTTTGTATATATATAATCTGTAAATATTTTCTCCCATCTCATAGGTTGCTTTTTCACTCTATTGATTGTTTCCTTTGGTTCACAGAAGTTTTTAGGTTTGATTTAGTCTGATTTGTCTATTTTTGCTTTTGTTGTCTTTTTGTTCATATTCAACAAAAAACCACTGCTAAATCACATATCTTGAAGTTTTTCTTTTATGTTTTCTCTAGGAATTCTATAGTTTCAGTCTTGCATTTAGGTATTTAATTTGTTTGTAGTTCATCTTTGTGCATGGTAAGGTATAAGGTAAAAGCCCTACTTCCTTCTTTTGCAAGTGGATATCTAATTTTCTCAACACAACCTGTTGAAGAGACGGTCCTTTCCCCATTGTGTGTTCTTGGCATCCTTGTTGAAGATCATTTAACCAAATATGGTAGGGTTTCCAAAGGTTTATAAGCCTCTAAAGCCCTCTATTAAATTCCCTCCTGATTAAAATACCTAGGGTGTTTTCTGTTTCTTACTTAAACCCCAACTGATAGATTCATCACACTTATAAATAAAGCAGCTATAGTTTACAAGGCTCTTGTAAGCTCTAAATCTTATTTTAGCCTTAGAAAGTTTCAAGACTCTTAACAAGGGGCACAGAATACTTTTGCTTGTCTGTAGCTTTTACAAGTTGCTTCACAAATGACAAGTAATGCTTTGAATTCTAAGAAAGTGGGAAACATTTGGGAAAGGAAGCAATTTTAAAAGACATTGGCAAATTCAAGGAGAGTTGTAAAAAAAATAGTTTACTCCAGTAACTTTTACTTTCCAAAGCTGAAGTATAATTGTGTTAGCATAGGACACAGTGGTGAAACTGGATGGACTAAGTGGGGGAATGAGAGGGAAAGGGGGTCTTTTTTAAAAAAAGGGGAAAACTTCTGTAAATGACCAAATGTCTCACTGATCAGCAACTGTGGGAAGATAAAGTCTGGAGATGCAGCCATGATCTTAAGGGAATGTGGCGTCAATCAGTTCAGCCCTGTGGGTCGTCTGAGGACAGAGTAAGCTCAGTGGGGAGATTTACCTTCCTGTGCCCCATCTCCACACACGCATAAAGACAAAATCCCCATCGAGGACTCCGAAGCAGCTTCCATAACTGAAGACAGACAGATGGGGAGCTAGGACTGCAGAATTTTTCACTGACACTCTATTTCATAAATGTGTCACTTAATTCCTACATTTGAAAAGGTCTACTTTTCTTCATGCATCATAAATTATAAATCAAAGAATGCTAAAGTCAGAAGAGAGCAACTCCTGATTTTATGTATAAGGTAAATAAGGTCCACAGAGCACGTTAATGGCAGAGCTAGGACTAAAACCCAGAGTCCCTTATTTTTAGACCTTATTCCACAGAATAAAAGGCAGGAAGTGCAGAGGAAAGTAGCTGACTTGCCAAAAGTCTCAGGTTAGTGGCAGAGCTGGAACAGGCCCTCAGGGATGTCTCCCCTCCCCCGTGCCAGAGGGTCAGGCTAATGAAAGGCCTGATGGAAGACACAGTGCCCACCCTCAACCCCACCCTGTTCCCACAGCCCCCCAAGAAGCACAAGAAACCACGGGAGGAGCTGCACTGAAGGGGCCTGACGGATGTTCCTGCCCACCCCTCCCTGGGGAAACTGGGGGGGGGGGGAACCGCATGGTAAGGTAAGGACAGAAGTCCCATGTCAGTGTGTCAAAAGGTGACAAGCCAGGGAGACATCACTGAGCCACTGCTTTTGGCTGCTTAGGATCCGATCCCCTCTCTGCCACTAAGGGAAAGTCATTTAATCCCTTCTGGCTTCCATTTCCCATCTGAAAATAGAGAACACAATGGTACCTACACCACGCTGGGCTATTGTGAACCATAAAGGAGAAGAGACATTCAAAGTGCTCAGCACATACTGAGAGCTCAATAAATGCCAGCTGTTATTAAAGGGAGACATCCCTGTTGATGGGGTACAATTGGCACAATAAAAACCTGATCAGCTAGGAGAGTGCTGGACAATATAAATATAATGTGTGGTGCCTAAGGTATGATTTAATCACACACATATATTTAAAATCACATGTTTTGTGAGATGACACACTATGTTAAAAATATAACAGAGCACCGACTCTGAAGCCAGACTGCCAGAGTTCAAATCTCAGCTCCTCAGTTCATCACTGACCTCTGGGTGAGTTACGTAACATTCTGCACCTCAGCTTCCTCATCTGTAGAACAGGAGTAATAACAGTACTCAGCTCACAGTGCTGTTGAATGAGTAAAAAACTTGTGAAGACCCTAGAACACTGTCCAGTAAGTGGTATATATGTGTTAGGTTAAAAAATCGTGGCAGTATAGCACAGAGAAGACAAGTAGTGACTCCATAGCATCTTACTACGCTGATGGACAGTGACTGTAATGGGGTATGTGGGGGGGACTTGATAATGGGGGGAATCTAGTAACCACAATGTTGCTCATGTAATTGTGTATTAATGACACCAAAGTAAAAAAAAAGTGGTTATTGTCCATTCCCATATATTACAGAAACTTTTATTCAAACTCATCATCTGTACCATTCACATCTGGGTCCATCACCCAAAGAAGCACTTTTTAAGTTGAATGACACCTGTCTATGTCATCTTTACTTCCAATCACACCATCTGGATACTATACTTGTTGAATCCAGGTTTGAGGTCACAGAAAACTGAATGTCAAGGCAAGCGTCTATGTGGGTATCAGAACCAATGTGCTTTCCCATTGATCTGATAGATGGTATTTTGATTGATGAAAAGATGCTCTGTTCCTTTTCCAAGCCATCCTTATCACTTATCATTATTTGGTCATATCCCCCAGATTAATACTAAACTTGTCTTCAATTTTCTTGCCTTTTTATCCTACCAAACCTGTTATTATCACCATAAACATCTCAAACCAGCATTTACCAGGGTCACTGCAGGCTAATGTACTTTCCCCAATTAACTTTGTAGTTCAATGTATACAACTGACCATCCCATAATATGAGATGCTTTGTAAGAACTTCTCTGAGTATTGTTTGGGGACAAAGATCTTGCCTTTCACTTGAGCATATGGGGTACATTTGGTCTTTTATCTTTTCTTTTCCTACTGCCACCTGTTGGGTGTTGGTTAACTAAACCATGGCACATCCATCCAGTGGAACACCATGGAATCCTGGAAGGTGAAAACTAGATCTGGTTCCAGTGGTATGAAGAGAGACCAATGCCACAGCTGTCTGGGAACTACAATCCCGTTCATCGTCTGCACTCAGGAGGCAGTGGGTGGTGGAGAGCCCAGACCCAGGCTTCAGACTTCCCGCAGGCAGCTGCGTCATGTCCCAGCTATGACCTTGAGCAAGTCATTTAAACTTTTGTGCCTTCAATTCTCTAATTTGCAAGATGCAGACCATAATATCTCCAAGGACTGTTATAAGGATTAAATAAATTAATATATTTAAAGTGCTTAGGAGAGTACCTGCCGCATAATAAGTACTTACATGAATATCACTTCGCTCCTATTGTTACTGTTACCACATACATCTGTCTCCCTCCTTTGTCCCCTCCTTCTCCTGTTCTTTCTTTCTCTTTCTCTCTCTCTCCTCCCTTCCTCTCCCCCTCTCTCCCTCCCTCTTTCTCTCTTTCCCTCAATACACACCAATCTATTAACAGTGATGTTTGAGGGAACTGAGATGGGCGGGAGAGAGTTAACTTATATGCTTACATGAGCAGTAACTCAGCATTTCTTTAAGGATGAGTATATAATATTTTACCGTTAAAGAGTGAAGAAAAAACTTATTGACTGAACAGTAGCTAAATGGGAACATAAGAGCTTATAGCTTTAAGCCAATCAATAATATCAGGGGTGATTAAGTATGCTTAAAGGCCCATACTTAAAGATTACTTTAATATAAGCACTACATTAAAGAAATAGTAAGTCAGTTTGTGGACCTGGCACATTTTTCCCATGGGGAGCTTTTTACGTAGGTCCCAAGCAGATCTACACATTTGTGCTAGGCACCAGAGTGAAGGAAGGGGTGATCCCCAGTCCCCTTTATTTGCTCCAAAGATCAACCCCAAATCAGAAGAGCCCTGACCAGCCAGGTCCTGGGACCAAATGACCCAACCTGACCACAGTCTCATCAAGCTGAGAGGAGGTGTTCAAGACATGAAAGCTGCAGATGCCAAAGCAAGCAGCAGCCTCTCTGGGATTCTCCTGAAAATTCTCTGACCTCATTTCTCTCTTGACTTTCCTAACACAAATAGCCCTAACAATAATTTAGTCCATACATGAAACCACCTTCCCTATTCCAAGCTCTGTGCAGGGTACGGGGAAGTCAGCAATGAGAGGCAGCCTATGCCTTCAAGTAGCTCACAATCCTAGTGAGGAATCAGATAAAACATGTCGTAATAAAGTCAGCCACAGAAGCACAGCAGACAGGTGATTCTGTTCAGGGAGAGCCAGGGAGGGCCTCCTGGAGGAGGTGATGTCTGTGCAGGATTTTGATATAAGAGGAAGGAATTTGATACAGGAGGTACCTTCTAGCCAGAGGTATGATGGTGTGACCTGCAGGGTTTGTGGTTAAAAACTGGAAAAATCAACTATAATATTCTTTCTCAAAATAGCAATATTCTGGAAGAATATTGGGAGGCTCATGATCAACAGGATGCCAGAGGATAGGCTTGAAAAATAAGCAGCAACTAAGTTCTGGGAAACCAAGAAGCAGGGAGTTCAGCAGCCTCCTTTAGTACAAAGTCTGTGGCCCAAACAGCACCCCTACCACTGGACACCCCACTGCACTAGCCTCTGGCTGCTGGCTCATCCCTCATAGGTGGAAAGTCCTGGCCAGGAAGATCCCACTGGCTGCATCCAGGTCACATGCCTACTCACACCCAGGCTGCCCGTGGTTGTCAATCTCTGGCACCTTCACCTTCCAGCAAGCTCCACATTCTCCCAAGAGTCCACACAATATGAATTCCCAAAGTCAGGAAGCCAGGCTGGAGTCTGGACTCCTCAAACAAAAGCAGCAAAGGCCTCTCTCCCGTGATGACATAGAAGGAGAAAGGGAAGAGGAAGAGATAGAAGTAGGGGCTGAGGCTGGAGACGCATGCTGGGGTCATAGTGTGAGAAAGTTCAGTTATTAATGAGAGCAAGTCATTAACAAACATTCCTGGCTACCTACCAAGTCACAGGCACTGGGGTTACACACACCATTAAAACGGTGTCCCTCCTCATGAGGAGAACAGGCACGAGTTTAGTGCACAGACTAAGGAGAGGCTTGCCATGCACCCAGGAAGTACTAGAAAGCCCATTCTGCTGCTTACAGCTCGTGTCCATCTTGACGGGTGAGTGCTTGCGACTTCTCTGGTTGATTAGTATTTTGAACATGATTCCTGCTCATCCCCAGAAGGTCTCTAACCGGTGTGCTAAGAGCTATAATGCAGTGTCCTCAGGCGTCCATCACTGGTTCCTGACTTGCGTTTAGGGCTTCAGAATTCATAAAGCATTTTCCCTACATCAACTCATGGGTAAATTTCCAGGATTGATTGTTTGACACATGGATGATATTCCTCCTCCAGATCTCCAAAATAAGATACACCATTTTGTGTTTGGTACCCAAGGCAGTACAGAAATACACACACACACACACACACACACACAAATATGAAAGCAAATTTGATAACTTCTTTTGGAGATGAACACAGAGATATACGGACAAGAACACTCACTGCAGTGTGATTTAGGAGTGAGTAACTGGAAGGAATTTAAATATGCAACATGGGTGGTTAAATAAATCGTGGAACAGTCATTGTAATGGAAAACTATGAAACCTGTAGAAAGTATGCTTTTGAGGAATATTTAAAGACATGGGGAAATGCTGAAATATAATATTAAATAGAAAAATAGATATTTATGTAACTTAGAGTGTACATATGACTTTATTTTGTTCCTTATAGCTATCTCTATTGGGCATATTCTTTACAATGATTATGCATTATTTCTGTAATCATAAATCATGACTGTAAATAGAAATAATTTTAAAAGATGTTTAGTTAGTAGTAGTACCAAGGAATGTACAATATATATTTCTCTATCCTGGATTAGAAGCCTGCCTCCTCTTTCATGTATAAAATGAAATTGAACCAGTCACTTTATCTTTTGGGGCTTGATTTCCTCAAAAATAAAGAGGAGACAATTATCTCTGACTTCATGATTAGATGTAATGTACAGGAACATGTACTCGATTCTTGGCTGGACTGATCATGTAGTAAATGCCAATTGTCTTTAAAGAAAGCAAAGGTCCCAATACTTAACAGCGCTCTGGTGTGAGTTCTGATGTAGAAAAGGTGACAGGGTCAGGGTCCCAGGGCTGCCGTAACAAATCACTATGAACCAGGTGGCTTGAGACAACAGAAATGTATTCTCTCAGAGTTCTGGGGATAGAAGTCTGAAATCAAGGTGTTGAGAAAGACAGGTTTCCTCCGTAGGCTCTAGGGAAGAATCCTTTCTTGCCTGCTCTGGCTTCGGGCATCCGCCAACAGTCCTTGGCGCTCCTTGTCCTGCAAATGAGTAGCTCCAGTCTCTGCCTCTGTCTTCCCATGGCCTTCTTCCCTGAGTATTCGTGTGTCTCTTCTCCACCAGCCATATTGTACAAGGGCACAGTATGACCAGCATGATACCACCTTAACTTGATTACATCTGTAAAGACCTTATTTCCAAACAGGGTCCCATTCACAGGTGCCAGGGGTTAGGACTTCCCATTATCTTTTTGGAGGACAAAATTCAACCCATAACAGACGCCAACCTTCTCTCTGTAAACATCAGTAGTGAGAGCAAAGCAGGCACACACCCAAAGCCAAGGGTCTAGCAGCAGGAAGGGAAAGCCCAGGACCACTCTGGACGCTGCACCTGTTTCCATGGCAGGCTGGCTGGATGAAATCTTCCTGCTTGTGTGCGTGTGCACATTTCTGCCAACATCTGCCCCTTCCAATCAGGTAACTAACGAGGCTCTTTGTGTTTCTCTGATCTATTAATTTGTGCAGGATGGAGAGAAAATGTTTGAAGTCAAGGGTTCCTTTCTTCCTCTTTTTTTTTTCTAAAGTCTAAACTTACTGGAGAGATTATCCTGTGTGTCTGAGAAGGGCTAAGCCAAGAGGGCTGTGCCTTTGAGGGCTAAGGAGGTGAGGAGAGGTGTTCTTCCACACCAGAAAGGGAGGGGATGGCTCTGCTGGCCCCACACTGCTCTGTGGCAGTGCCCACTGAGGAGGGATGCTGGGTGATGCACTTGGGATGGCTGGACTCGGGACAAGAGCCCCAAGCCCAAGAAAGCAGCAGCAAAATGACTGGAGCAAAGGGACCACAGAGAATGCACATTAGGCTTCTCGAATGCAAGCACAATAGCCCGTTTAAGTCCCCAGGACAGCTATAGATGCCTAGGGAAGGGGAAGCCCCAGTAATAGACATAAAATTTAATGTCTAATGCCCTGGACGTTCAGGGTCAGATTTTAGTTGATATAAATGCACTTCTTATGCACCTGTGTTCTCAGCCTGAGATTCAAACCTATCCATTCCAACACTTAAAATAATATCCTACAAGCATTAGAAGGAAATGGGAGACCTCTCATGTCCCATTGCCTCTGGCTTCTGCCCTTTTAAAAGGACACTTGCATCCCTTGCATCTCCCTTCAGCCCCCAGGAGACCCTCCCACTGGGCCCTGGCTGTACCCCAGGGTGGGCATGAAGAACTTGTGCCCAGGCTGGGGAAGGCAGAGCCAGGCATCAGCGGGAGCTGCAGTTCATTCCATGGACAACAGAGAGAGTTAGAGATAGGCTCTGTGGGGGTAGCCCCCATTCCTCTATGACAGCCCCAACAAAGATGACGTGGGGGCAAACCCAGGTCTGCAGCCTGGCATGTTAACCAAGGGCTCTTCCCACGGACAGGGAGGAGGAAAAAAGTTTGACAGTGGTTATGCATAGCACTGAATTCAGAGAGCTGAGATGGTGGTGGTGCTGAAGGCTTCAGTGTAGCATGTATCCCGGATATTGGAAAGCCTCTCTAGGCCCATCAGGAACCCACAGTAAACCACCTGCTGGGTGGGTCACCCAGGTAAAGCAGCACCTGGGGTCAGATGAGCTTGAAGAAGGGGACAAGGTTCTAAGAAGGGCTTAGACTTACAGTACCAGAGACTGTAAACAACAGAGAAAAACATAGACTTCCAGTCCCAGGGACTGTAAAAAACAGAAAAAAATAACATACACTGGTTAAGCCCAACTATGTACAGGCACTTCACACTCACGTAGCCATCATCCCATTTAACTCTCACCCTGGCTCCCATGTTAAAGATGAGGAACCTGACCCAGAGGGATTTTGGCTCCAGAGTCACCTGGCTTGGAGAAAGCTGGCCTGTAAACACATCTATGATGGGGACTTTGAAAGCAACGAACAGGATGCTATGAGCAAGAATAATGAGGGCATCTTTCCTTAGAGAGAGAGATAAGCAGTGACCTCCCTGAGAGTGAGGCACTTGGGCTGAGACCTGAAGAAACTGGCTGAGTAAAGAGTGGAGAAAATTCTTCCAGTGGGAGGGGACAGCATGTGCAAATGTCCCGAGCCAGGGAAGAATCTAATGGTCTTTCAGTCTCCAAGGAGCTGAAACATGACCAGTTTATGGGGAGGTATTTTGAGAAGAAACAGGACTTGGAGAAGACACTAGATCATGCAGGACCTTGCAGGCTCAGATTTCATCTCAGGTGCCAGGAGAAGCCAGCATGGGGATTAAGTGACAAAATGACATGGTCTAATTTACTCAGAGTCTAACACAGAGCTTGCCACACAGAAGGGGAGCAGTAAAAGGTCATGGAACATCTCAATAAATAGACTTAAACTAGATTCCAAAAGGAAGGCAACTGCTAGCTTCACAGAAGGAGAAGTAAGATTCCAGCTTTTGCCCATGAAAAAAGAACAATTTCGCTTCATCCAAATTCTCTTTCATGCCTCTCTGCCTAAGCACACAGAGCCACTGAAATCCACAGACGCATCCTGTCGGAATAATTTCGGTGATTATCAAATGCCTCTATTTAGAAAAGCTCAGAAGACTGTATTAGCACAATCCAAGATTTAAGAAATGACACTTTGCCATAATGAAGGGCTGAGAAAAATTTAGATTAGAAGCAAGAGTTATTCCTTTGGGGAGAGAGAGCGTCATGGTGGGAAAAGCAACAGTGTCACTCAATTTCTTGGGTCCTTGGTTTTCTGATCTGTAAAATGGAAGGATAGTAACAATGCTTCAAAATTTGTGATTATAGAGGGCTGAAAGGCATTTAAAAAGGTTTATCATTCACCATTTAAAAAACGCTTGAAAAACACTATATGCCCATCCACCCATGCAATCATCCAACAAAATATTATTTAGTACAGACTGTGTATCATGCACCACACTAAGCACTGAAGATAAAGCCGTGAACAAGATTGCCATGGTTCCTATGCACATGGAGCTTCTCGTCTGGGGATGAAACATACATTGAACAAATAATATCTGCTGTGATGCGTGTTACTGAAGGAAAGTGCAGGGCAGGATGGGAAACATTTGCAGAGAGAGCTGACCCAGACAGGAGTATGCAGGGAGAGCTGTCCAAAGGAAAAGATGTTTAAGCTGAGATATGAAGAGGGTTGTAAGAGAACAGGGTAGAGGAAAAGATTCCATGGAGAGTGGC
Organism: Smutsia gigantea; assembly: GCA_032199065.1. NCBI lineage: Eukaryota > Metazoa > Chordata > Mammalia > Pholidota > Manidae > Smutsia > Smutsia gigantea. The sequence continues at coordinate 29,314 of JAVSCE010009291.1, forward strand.
TTTTCCTGAGACAAAGAACCCTCAGGAGTGAGTAGGCAGGGAGGGAGGTTAGATGAATCAGGTTCAGTTTAGGGAATGTTGAGTTTGGAAAGCCTACAATACTCTGTAGGGCTCCAAGTGGGCAAAAGGCAGGCAGAAAGAACATATGTGTGCATGTACACAACACACACACATAAATTCAATAAGATCTGATGCATTTGGCCAACATCAAAGATGGCCATACAAAGCAGAGCAGATATAGTTATGTTTCGGCACAGGGGCTCTGGACTCCTGGAGTCCGCAGGGAGTGAATGAGTGATTCTGTTATCTAAACCAAGACACCTTTGAGAGTAAAGTCAGCATTGTTAAAAATTATGATGGGACAACAGGCATAGAGCTTGTCCCTTAGTCACCTTTCTGATCGGCATGTGTAGTTATTGGTGACTCTGCTCATGCAAAGTAAGATCTTACCAGGTCTTATGCTCAGTTTTGTATCATAGCACAGTTTTATTATACATGAGGCTAGGATCTACACTAGATCCTCGTATTATACAAACAATTTATGCAGGAATTATGCAGTCATCCAATAGCCTCCTGCTTTGGAGCCAAACTCAAAGTCAATGAGGCCACACAGGCCATACCCTCACCCAGACATCCCTGAGCATCTTCTCTGCCTCCAGCTTACTGACATCCTGGAAAATTCCTCTCCCCAGAGACAGCCAAAAAGATCTGGCAGCCAGGCAGTGCGTCGTGTAGGTCTGGAGTTCATAAGAGATCTCTCATGGCAACTGAAGCCACAGGAGCCACTGAGGCCACCCGTGGTGGAACTATTAATTTTATGTGTCCACTTGACTGGGGCCAAGGGATGTCCAAAGAGCTGGTAAAACATTATTTCTGAGTATGTCTATGAAGGTATTTCCATAACATATTAGCATTTGAATTGGCAAACTGAGTAAAGCAGATAGCCACACACACCCCCATTGTGGGCGGACACGATCCAATCCCTCGAGGGCCTGAGGGGGAGAAGAGGCGGAGAAAGGGTGAGTCTGCGGTCTGCTGGAGGTAGGGATGCCCATCTTCTCCTGCCCTCAGACAGAGGCACTCCTGGGTCTCAGGCCTCCAGCCCCAGCTCTCCGATCCTCAGGCCTTCAGACCCCAACTCATGACGTTGCTGGCCCTCCGGTTCTCCAGCTCGCAGAGAGCAGATCATGGGACTTCTCGGCCTCCATAACCGTGTGAGACAATTCCTACAGTAAACCTCCTCATAGGTATCTCTCTGTCCTACTGGTTTTATTTCTCTGCAGAACCCTGACTAACACACATGGAAAGAGTACAGAGTGAGCCTGGAGATCTCCAGCGTTTAATGACCAGAGTGAGAAAAAGCACCAGGAAGGCTTTACAAAAAACAGGACAGTATATGCATTGGAGAGAGTCCTTGGCCGGGGAGGAACCACAGGGAATGATCTCCCCTCCCCAGCAGCTGATTGTCTTTCCCACCGTACTTGAGACCACATTGTCCAAAGAGGTGATCTTAATGTTCCCAGAGCATAACTCTTCTTGGTCAGTGTCACCAGTAAGCCTCTTCAAGACTCAGCTCACCCAGGCACACCCCACCATAAATGTGTTCTCCCTGAGAACATCCCCCAACCATACCTTCCCCAGAACACATTGGGTGTAATTCTCACAGGCCCGCCTCATCCAGATATCCATCACGGGCTACCTTAGGCCTCTAGCACCACTGGGTAAGGATAGGCTTGGCATTCAGGATGTCGGGACATTAACTTTTGGAGTACTATTCTGACTGTGGAAATTTCCCTACATACATGCAAGCTGTATCTATGTGGCCTGGAAGGAAAGGAATGACCCCATTCTTCAGAAGTTCTTTCTTTCCCCCAAATCCCACTATTATCAAGCTCCCACGCAAACCCAGGGATGTCCTGCTTGTAGCTAAAGATTAGAATCTCAAAGCTAAAAGAAATTCTAAAGGTCCCTACATCCAGGTGACATGTGATTCCTACTACATCCTTAAGAACTCACTCAGCATTGGTATGAATACTTTTGGGGATGGGGAGCTTACTACCAACAAAGCCTTCTATGGCCCTCTCAGATAGCTCAAGCCATAAGGAAGTATTTGCCCACAAGTCACCATAAGAGCTAGCCATCTCCATTGTAGTCTCAAACACGGGGGGTCACGTACCTGTGGGCACTGCTGGGTCCAGCATCGGTTTCTCCCACGTGTTGATCTGCTCCCAGGTAAAACCATTGGTCCCCAGGGCCACGCTATAACCACAGTTGCTGTAGTGCTCATCAAAGGCACAGCCACCTGCAGATAAAAGAGATACGGGTAAATACATCCTCAGGTCTGAGGCTTGGTTCGTTACCCCTGTCTTATTGGCTCTTCATTTATAGCTCCGAATGTTCAACTCTGGAGGGGGCAAAAAAAAAAGGCAAGCAAAGTGGATTTTTATATCTGCTTTGGTGCTCTCTGCAAAGGTGCTGACATCAGCAGGCCCCCCTATTTAAAACATTAATAAGGCTAGTAACACTGATTCCTATCTTCCTTCCTTCCTGACAAAGTAAACAGCAACGTCTCAGTCTAAGTAGGAACAATGAATGCCGGGGCAGGTCTCTGTACCGACTTCCAGCAACATGGAGAGAGGCTGCAGGGCAGCAGAGAGAGCATCACCTACAGAGGCCGGCAGCACTAGACACGAACCACAGCTTGGAAAGTCTGGGTTGGTTCAGACAGGCTTCTGGGTCTCAGTTTTCTCACCTGTAACACGGAGGGAATGCTCCACCTGACAGAAAATATCGTGAGGAGGAAAGGGAGTAACACATGAAACGTAACTGGTGCAGAATTCTCAATATCCACACCCTTCCCTATGAAAGCAGTTCTTGAAAAGCCGTGTTTCATGGAGTGAAAAATCACATTTGTAAATTTGACAATCATGCAAAAGATAATGGAAGATAATAAAGTCCATGCTGATAGTGTGGAAAGTGTTACTCTTTAACCTCAAATTACAAGCCATCTACTCTTTTACAATAAGTTGTGTCAATTCAATGTCAACGAGGATTTACTGAGCATATGCTATAGGCTCTAAGTCCCCTCCAGGTAACAATGAGACATGTGGGGTTGAATGACGGAGGATGAATCGGGGCTCCAACTAGGAAATGCTGGTCTGTCCAGAGAAACGGTGACCCACAGCAACCTGGAGGAGGAGAACCAGTCAGGGCTTTGGAGGTTGCAAGTGTCTACATGGACAGAGAGCAGGAGGAAGCACGGCCCAGGTGATCCCGCAGGATGCAGAGGCAGCAGCAGGGCTGAGTTCCCCAGCAGCATCCTGACTGCTCTCCCAGGCCTGGCCTCACATCCCAGACCACCTTTCCACAGCCCCTTTCCTCTCTCCTTGACACTCAGATCTCTTCTCATCACCATCTCCCTCCCTTAAACTCCCATCATGCATCCAAAAGTGGCTCTGATCCCTGTAAAGGAGCCATCCCTCCCTACCCCCCAGCCTGCAGCTCTGATCCCCATGAAGAAGACATCCCTCCCTACCCTCAGTGTGTGGCTCTGATCCCCATGCGGGAGCCATCCCTTCCTAGCCCCTGCCTGTGTCTGTAGCCTCATGTCACATCATACTATCATCTCCATGAGCTGCAAGGACAGAATCCCTTCTCTGCACCCCAGACCTGGGATTTCCTCTGCTTATGATGGTGGAAGTCCTGTAGACAGATCTGGTACAGAATATGGTCACAACACCACTGAAGAAAACCTGTTGTATCAAAGCTTTCTCCACTTTCCTTTCTTGCTGTGTCTGGAAACCCAGAAGAGCTGGCCATTAGCCACCCACTGAGTGTCGAGCTAGGGGAAGGAGCGCTACACCTGTTTGTGTAGTGCAGAGGCTGGGGCCTGAGCTGAGAGTGTTTATAACTTTGCACTATAAAGTAACTGGAACATGGGATGTTTATGTGGACACCTAGAGAGAAAATGAGAGGAGAGGGAGAAGAAGTCCAAGAAACACAATGACAAGCAGAAACCTACCAAAGGTGATGGCCAGAGAGAAATTTCCTATGATGGCAAGTGGCTGATGTGGTAAAAACTAAAAAATCTGTTGGATCTCATTTATTCAAGCTTTAATTTAACAACTATTTAATTGAATGTAGTTACAACAGAGAACCAGGTCCTGGCTATACAGTGGTTTACAAAAGGGGCCTGCTTTCCCTATTTAGTGAGACAGACTGACAGTACCAAGTAAACAAAGAAACACTCACACACGTCGGTCTTGTGCTAGGAAGACGACAGGTAGGGGGTGGCCTGCTAGATTATAGTGGTCTGGAAAGCCTTTCTGACCACAGACTGGAAACGGTTCCCTGTCCTGTGTTGTAATGTCTGTCCATGACACCTGACTCTTCAGTGAAAGCTAGTTACACACGACAGCCATGTGTCACTGGTGCTCTGGGGAGCTGACCAGTGTGCGTTGACAAGGGACAACAGGCAAGGATGGAAGGAAGGAGACAAGAGGAGAGGTTAGGAGATGACAGAAGAGACTTCAGCCCAGATACAGGAGAGAAGGATGGCCTCTGGAAGGCCAGGAGGGAGGCAAACAACCAGCTTCTACTAGACAGTAAGCTTCAGGTCGGCTGGGAATAGCTCTGGCACACAGTAGGAGCCTAATAAATATTTGTTGAATGAATGAACCAATAAATGCTAATGGAACTCCTAACACAGACAAAGCTATATTTGCCTAACAGTGAGCCCAGAGTGGTCTCCTGTCCTTGACCTGCTCTTCTACTCTGACACTTGCCAATTCTATCCAGAAAGCTCCACCCCTACATTGCCTGTCTGAAAAATTCCAAATGACCCTCACAGAATCACTTCTATAAACCTTCTCTAACCAGAACGGCAGTGAACGTCCCATATATGAAAGCACAACACACACCATTTACAACTTAAGAAGCAGTAGGAGCAGCGCCAGTTGCTCTTGAGAAGGCCCCCTCCTCTCACTCCATTGCTTTTGCCATGTAGGATATAAATTAATCAGATCAATGCCAGAGGCAACAGATCCTTTGTTGTCTCTATGGGGACAACTGCTAGGGGAGCCTGTGCATTGGGAGGACTAACTGAGCATCCTAACTGAGCTCAGCCTCTGGGGCTAGAGAAGGAAAGCGTGGCCCAACACAATGCTATGTGTATGGCATTGGGTCTTCTCTCATGCACACAAAAATACTGTTCGCAGGCTACCTTGCATCTGGAGAAAACCATGTGGTAAACCCTAGAAATGAGTAACAAATTGATATCCCCCCTCTGCCAGACTAGCCTATAAAAATAACCTCTTACAAGCAACCCTTCTCACCTGCCGCTGCTGTGAGGACCTTCAAAGCTGTAGTTGAAGGTGGCATCAAAGGAAGAGAGTTGTCTGGATCTAATGAAATACTCTTTGGAGGAGAGCTACCCAGAGAGCTGCCTGACTGGTGGTATCAACATTCAACTTATCAGAAACAAAACACCAACCTTTCTTGTCTTATGCCACTGACACCTTGGGGGTTAGTTGTTACCATAGCAGAACGCTGCACATCCTGCCTAGCATAAGAAGCATGGTCTCTGGAGCATTTGCTTCCTGCCAGGCAATATACTAGGCACTGATCACATGATCCATCTCATTTGTTTTCACTTAATCCTTGCAACTTTGTCATGTAGATTTTTCTTATCCCTAATTTAAGTGCAAGGTAATTGATGCATTGAGGGGTTAAGTGACCTGCTCAGGTCACACAGAATGGAAGTGTTAGAGCCAAGATTAAATCCATGGTGGCCTAATCACAGAGCTCATGCTCTTTCTAAAAGACCAGAGAAAGTATTCCCCAAAACCAAAGTCCAAGCTTTTCACTTATAAGGTCACAGGGATCAAGCAGATAAAGGGCTTCCAAAGTGATAGGGTCTCACCCATTCGAATCCATTCTTTGATCATCCTAGAATCACTTAACACTTCGGATCTTTTTTACAGGTTCTGTGCAGGGGCACAGAATTGACAGATACGATTCTTAACTCTCACATTGTTTGCAAAGTAGAGGGAAAGACAACCACACAAACACACGTGTAACATGCAGTTAACACAACCCTTCCCTAGAGATGTGCTGAAGCTCATGGGACTGCATTCAGAGGAGGCGAACTGGGCACCGATCTACCCACTATAAACCCTAGTCCAGCCACAGTGGCTGATGAGCACAGAAGCAGGAAGTAGAGTATGTGAAGCACGATGGCAAAAAGCAACCAAAAGACAGGAAATGAAAGACATGCAGGACAGAAGGAGAGCTGCGAGACCATGCTGCATTTCCTCCAAGTCCACCTGCTGGAAGGGAGTTACATATTTGGCTCAGAGCTTCCGCTGGCTAAGGAAAATCTGTTTAGATACTGGATACTTTGTGTTCATACAATAAAAGCTAAACTTCTCAGGAAAATTACAACCATCCCAGGTGCATAGATCACCTAAGAACTTCTCCACGGAGGTGATGGTAACAGAAACCCCACACATATCCCATAATGAGCAATATCTGAAACAACATCCACACAAGGGGTACATGGCCAATTTCATGGTCATGTGTTTCCGTTTCTCATAATCATTCTCAATATAAAGTGATAGCATCACCCGAACATACAACTCAGGAAAAGCAACTCGTTGGGGCCTAGTTTGATTCAGTCTAGAGATCTCCCTGTTGGTCTGACTTGACCCACAGATAAGTTGTAAAAGCTATGCAGGAGATAACACATACTTACTCAGTATTTTTGAAGCAATTCTCCCTGATTTTTTTTCCTCTCACCCAGTAGATTGAGAAGAGAGTGGTTGTGAGCTCAAGATTACACAGTGTGACAGTAACCCACACTGCCAGCTGAGCCCAGCCCCTCCAGCTCACATCCCTTCCTCCTTTCTGGGCCTTTACTTTCTGGTGTGCAAGACAGATCATCAAGGAACCTTCAGCGGTAATGGTTACGGATTCCAGAGGCTCAGAAAGAACTGGGGACTCTCGGGAGCTAGCAGGATGCACCACACTGCCGGCCCAAGGCCTGCCCACAGAGAGCCACCGAAGGCAGGGGAAGGGAGAGAATAGCTGCCCTTGGACCCACAGCGTGAAACACTCAAACCCGTGAGCCCGAGTCTCATTGCTGCTCCTCTTGCTCTTTCCAAAATTATGTTTATCTGTCTTGGCGCATTTCCTCAGTGCCATACACATGACAGGAAAGGCTCCCGGCCATCTCGGCAAGTGTTTGTGGCAGGCCACGTGCAGAAGACATGATTGGAGAGATTCCCAAAAGACACTCATGTGGAATGTTCACTTCGTTCCATTTTAAAGAGTAAGCAGCCCCATCTGACTGATGTCAACCCCATCACAATCATTTTGGGGGAAAACAAAAACTTCATAAACCTCCATGCACCTCAGGAATCAGGCTCAGCCTCCAGAGCACATACCCTGGCTTGAGGAAGACCCACATAATTGTGAGAGGATTGGGCAATGCAGCTACAGGCCGAGGACCCAGCATTATTTCCCTGCACCTGGACAGGGGAGCTATTTCCCTGCACAGGTTGAGTTCAAAATGTAGTAAAGGCCCCAGATGTTCTGATGTGAGTCAAGCATAAAAAGTCAAAAGAGAAATAGAAAACTGTAGCAAGGAAATTGGATTTTGAAAATCCATTGGGATTTGGTAATGTATAGCATATCAGCATCAGTAAGGGAAGTAAAAATAGTGCAATATACATACTTTAGGATACATTAAAGCATAAATAAAGTTTATAGTGCCAATCAGAATTTTTTTTAAACAATGAGCTCTTCTTTTGAAAATGAGAGATGAATAGAATTCAATAAAAATATAAATGTGTCTGCCGCTGCATTTCAGATATGATCCTGTGTATCCTTGAAGAGAATTAAATTCAGAAGAGGAGCTAAAGATTTGCTGGGCTTTTACTATGTGCCAGGAACTGTCCTTGAGCACTGTAAGTATATATTTATATATGTATGTATATGAATGGAGATTAAGTCCAGCCACCACTGCTCTGTAAGACAGGGAGCAATAAGCTTTTTCTGTAAAGGGCCAGAATATTTTCAGCTTTGCAGCCACACTGACTCTGTCACGACTCAACTCTGCCATGTAGTGCAAAAGCAGCTGTAGATAATATGTAAACAAATGGTTGTGGCTGTGTTCCAATAAAACTTTATTTACAAAAACAAGTGGCGGGCCAGATTTTACCCAAAGGCTGTCATTTGTCAACCTCTGCTCTAAGAGAGCATTTCTTGATCCATTTTACACATGAAAACTTGTCATCAGTGCTACTAAGGGACATGGCCAGCTTTGGATCCCAGGGAAAAACAGTGATCACATCAGCCATAAGAACAGCAACACCTTTGTTTATTGACAGCTGAACATGGAACCCTCATCACAGGCCCTGCCATTTTGATTGTACCCATTTTACAGCACCATATCTGGGCTCAGAGATGCAAGAAGCAGTGGAGCCACGACATTAGCCTTAGGCTGTTGGTACCAAAGCCTGAGTACTTCCGTTGACTCCAGCCCTGCCCCTCCTGGAACGCTCTGTGTGTGTTCACAGAATCCGAGTCTCATCCTATCCTACTGCTTCCAGAAAAGAACGCTGTGCCTGTAATATCCAGTGGTGGAGCTAAATGAAGAGAGAAAATGAGACAAAATGTCACAAACAAAAGCAGAAATTTGTCTTGAGTTGCTCTACATAGCCAGGACTTTGACAAACATGTCCAGGAACCAACATGATTGGTCACAATAAGCACCAGAGGAACATGCCCTCCCCTGGCATAACACAGCAGGAAGCCCCCGTAGCCTGCCCGGCAGTCTCCGCAGGGTGCTCGGAGGGCACCTCTTGCACTGGGGAGGAGGGGAGAGGAGGGAGGAGGAGGAGGTGGGACCACAGGACCATGTCCCTCTGACTCCAAGCCCCAAAGCTCCATGAAAGCAGGGACATGCCACAGATTTCTTAATTCAGCATCTAGCCCATAGTCTGCTTGACCTATTTTTCAATGAATGGCTGCGTACATTAAAAACAGACCTGTGCTCATATACCCAAAAAGCAAATAACCCTATTAAAAAATGGGCAGAGGATATGAACAGACACTTCTCTGAAGAAGAAACTCAGATGGCCAACAGGCACATGAAAAGATGCTCCAAATCTCTAATTATGAGGGAAATGCAGATTAAAACCACAATGAGATATCACCTCACACCAGTGAGGATGGCCAACACGGAAAAGACTAGGAACAACAAATGCTGGCGAGGAGGTGGAGAAAGGGGAACCCTCCTACACAGCTGGTGGGAATGTAAGCTAGTTCTACCATTGTGGAAAGCAATATGGAGGTTCCTCAAAAAACTAAAAATAGAAATACCATTTGACCCAGGAATCCCCCTCCTTGGAAGTTACCCAAAGAATATAACTTCTCAGATTCAAAAAGACATATGCACCCCTATGTTTATCACAGCACTATTTACAATAGCCAAGATATGGAAGCAACCTAAGTGTCCATCAGTAGATGAATGGATAAAGAAGATGTGGTATATATACACAATGGAATACTATTCAGCCATAAGAAAGAAACAAATCCTACCATTTGCAACAACATGGATGGAGCTAGAGGGTATTATGCTCAGTGAAATAAGTCAGGCGGAGAAAGACAAGTGCCAAATGATTTCCCTCATTTGTGGAGTATAAAAACAAAGCAAAACTGAAGGAACAAAACAGCAGCAAACTCACAGACTCCAAAAAGGGACTAGCAGTAACCAAAGGGGAGGGGTGGGGAGGGAGGGAGAAGGGGATTAAGGGGTATCATGATTGGTGTACATGGTGTGTGTGTGTCACGATGAAGACAGTGAAGCTCCGAGAAGACAAATAGGGACTCTGTGGCATCTTACTACACTGATGGGCAGTGACTGCAATAGGGTATGGGGGGTGGAACTCAATAATAAGGGTGAATGTAATAACCACATTGTTTTCCTTGTGAAACCTTCATAAGAGTGTATACCAATGATACTTCAATAAAAAAAAAGTGGACCTGTGCTCATATAGAGAAGCCAGACTGGCGTGCCCAGAGAGGGCACTGGCCTATCTTCCAATGAGGTTCTCTTGGAGGTCAGTATAAACCCCTTGCAGGCTTTGCAGCAGGGTAGGGATCTGGGGATCAGGGCTTAGGCTGGAGCTTTCAAGAACAAAGGCCTGGTACAGATGGAAAGCCTGAATCCAGAGAGGGAAGGGAAGTTAAAGGATAAACCAAAGAGAAACCACCAGCCTCCAATTAAGGGAAAAGAGTGAGATAAGACATGTGGAGGCCAGGGAGCCATTAGAGGGGAAATGGGGGCATTGACAACAGGTCCAGAAAGAGAGGCAGACTGTTCGGGATTAAACTGTGAGCAGGGTTTGTGCAAGGGTGGCAGACATAGTACCAGCAGGGCCAGGTAATCATGGTGCAAGCAAGGTCAAAGAGACGTAGACAGAAAGCTAGTGCACAGACACGTGCCCCAACCAGAGACAGTAACAATAACGAGCACTCTGTGTCAGGTGCTGAACAATGCGTCAGGCACTGTGCTATGGGTTCATCAACATTAGCTCCTTTAATTATCACAATCATCTCATGGGACAGACACGATCATTGTCTCCCATTCTATAGATAAAGAAACTGAGGCATAAAAAGATTTAAATACTAGCCCAAGATCATCACACAAATCACAAGTGGCAAAGAGAGGCTTTGAACCCAGACTAGCTCAGTCTCATTATATTAGGTTGTCATGGCAAAGAACCGGGACGACCTTGACCTGGAGAGGAAGTTCCCGTTGAGGGAAATGGGTGGGTGTTCAGCTCTTTCCCAATCCCTGTGAGAATGGCATTGAGTCAGCCTGCATGCCTTATGCCCCTGAATCGCTGCCTGGGCCCAAGGTGCTATGTGCAATCTTGGAAGTCAGGGGATGGGGATAGGCTCTATCCCCATAACTCACAGCGGAGGCCACAGCCGCTGAGAGAAGAGGAAATGGAGCCCGGTTGTCGTAGTCAGGCAGGAAACACGAAGGTGCAAGGGGTCCTCCCTGATGCCTGGGGATCTCACACGTGGGAGCTACTCAGACTCAAGAAGTAGTAGGACTAAATGATTACAGGCACAGGAGAGGGCAATGTGGTACTAGTGGTTTTTATTATTTTTTTAACTTGGCAGTTGGCCAACGTTCTGTAAAAGCCCAGATAGTAAATACTTTCACTTTACAAGTGTATTGGTTTCCTACAGCTACACAACAAATTACCGCAAACTGAGGCACTTAAAACAATAGCTATTTATTATCGCACGGTTTCTGCAGGTCAGGAGTCCAGCCACGGCTAGGTTGGGGTCTCTTCTCAGAGCTTCATGGGGATCTGCACTGCTTTCTGGGCCTTGGGTCCCCTGTGGAGCTCACCCTGTGTTTGGCAGAATTCAGTTCCTTATAGTTGTAGGATCGAGGTCTGCAATCTTTGGCTGGCCACCATTGAGGGGCCACTGTCAGCCCCTAGAAGCCAGCCACAGTTCCTGGCCATGTGGCCTCCCCATAAGCCCTCTCTTATCTCAAATCTCTTGCATTGGGCAGGGCACAGTCCTCTTTAAGGGCTCATCTGATTCAGTCAGGTCCCTCCAAGATCATCAACTTTTTGATTAATGGAAGTCAACTGATTTGGGACCTTAATTCCATCTGCAAAACTCCACCACCTTGGTCACTAACACGTCCTAGCCACAGTCCCACCCAAGGGAGAGGATTACACAGCGTACATACACCAGGCGCCAGGAATCTTGGGGGCCATCAGAGAAATCTCCCCAGCTCAGTAGCACCACAGCCAAAAGCAACAGACAGAGTGGGCACAGTTGCATTCCAATAAATAGCTATTGACACTGCACTTCGAATTTCACATGATTTTCACATGTCACAAAACAGTATTCATTTGATTTGTCTAACCATTTAAAAACGTAAAAACCATTCTTCATTTGCTGGCTGTGTAAAAACCAGTGAAGGTCCAGAATTGGCCTGCAGGCTATAGTATGCCAACCTTTGTTTTATTTTTTATTTATTTATTTATTTTAAGTTTATTTTGATATCATTAATCTACAATTAAATGAGCAATATTATGGTGATTACACTACCCCCTTCATCAGGTCCCCCCCACCAACCCCATTATAGTCACTGTCCATCAGCATAGTGAGATGCTGTAGAATCACTACTTGTCTTCTCTGAGTTGTACAGCCCTCCCCATGCCTCCCCAACATTACATCTGCTAATCGTAATGCCCCTTTTCCCCCTTGTCCCTCCCTTCCCACCTGTCCTCCCCAGTCCCTTTCCCTTTGGTAACCCAACCTTTGTTTTAAAGCCATAAAAATTTCCAATTTTAACACAATCACAGAAAAGCACCAAGTTTCACTATTTGAGTGTTTGCTGCCTGGTTGAGATCACAGTTGGACACCTCCTTCCCATTTCTTAGCTGTAGAATGTTTCTTCCTCTTTCTGGGGAGTGGAGGGGCAACCATGTCTCACACTGTCTTCCAAAGCTACACCCCTAGCCCACAGGATACAAGGTTATGAGAACGAGAAGAGCTTCCTAGATTTAAATAAGCACACCACCTACATTACAGCTGTGGTCTTCAGGTAAGGAATAGGACCCCACTTCACAGATGAGAAAACTAAGACCAGAGCAGATGATACTCAACACCACACAGTCAATCAGGGGGCAGAGCTGTGAATCTCTCTAACCAAGAACTTCTTCCTTAGCCGGAAGGTCTGAGAACCAGCACAACCTCCAAGGTAGGTCAAGCTACAAAATGAGTGGGGCCCAGTGCCACACGAACTACAGTGCAGAGCCTCCTGCTTAAAGAAGATTAAGAATTTCAAGAGGACCATAACAGCATAAAACTAAACGTGGGACCCATCCAAGGGCCAGGTTCCAAGTGACTGCACAGGCCACAGACCCATGAAGCCAGCCCAGCTCTGCAAACCCACATATTCTAACAATAAAGTACCCAAGTCATCGAGATTCTACCCTCGTGCCAACACATGCTTTGAAGGCAGGGCAGTATCTAAGTGGGGCTTATTAATCGTGAACAGCCTATCTCGGGTAGGCGAGTCTTGCCCCCGGAATGAATGTAAACCAGCCTTGCATAAATTGAATTCCTTTCTTGAATATCTAATTGAATTTGCAGAAGTGTGTGCCAGGGGGGTGTTTAAATAAGTGCACAAATATGATAAGAAGGCCTTCACACTATTATATCTAATTCAGTAAGCAAAAATAATGGCAGGGCACGTTCCAATTAGTGTTTGATTTATTTGCTTTAGTAAATCCAATTAGTATAATGTTTTATAAAGTCATCCAATGTCAAACACTCGTGGACTCAACAGATAGAAACAATACTCCTAATAGAAAAAAAAAATGTTTTAAAGCTCTTAGAACAGTGGATTTATTATAAATAAGATGATGTCCCTCTGATGGTTTGCGCATTCCCCACGGACCAGGGAAACTGTCTGATCTGCTTGCTCATTTGGTTCTTTCTCCCACAGACTCTGTGAAGCAACTCAGGTTAACTTGGCCCATTATAACAAATCCAGGAATGAGAACAACAAAGGTGGAAGTTAGAAAAAGGACTTCAAGGGAGAACAATGAACTTGCTGCTGGGTGTTCTAGACCAGAGACGTGTTTGGACTCCTGAGGCACCTCAGTGGAGCGGGAAGACAGGGCTAACAGAAATAGTGCCATTCTGCAACTGATCCAATGCTCTCATTCCCTCTGCGGGCTCCACTTTTTCCTTATGTAAACTAGAGAGTTGAATGAGCTTAATGGCCCTCAAGGATGCCCATGATGGAGGTAGACAGTATTCTTTGTCCAGTGAGACGTGCATAGGTAGTAGCTGAAAATGTAGACTCTGGAGCCAGCATCCCAGCTCGCCCCTCTTTTTTCCGTTAGCTGTGTGACCTCGACCAAGTTATTTATGTGCCTCAATTTTCCCATCTGTAAAAGAAGGATGAAATAGTGCCTATATGTTGGGATTGTTATGTACAGTGGATAAATTTAATATTTGTAAAGACATGGAAGAGTGCCTGGCACATAGTGGGTGCCAAATAAGGATCTGTTAATGTTTAATCCAAATGTATGACTTAGAAATGGGAAAGATAGCTATGTTATATGATATATTTAGATTGAATAATCTCATCAACAAATCATTTTAAAGAAGCCATCTGAGTTGGTCCTTCATCCTGGATAGATCAGCAGCCCACTGTGACATGCTGCTAGTCTACCCTGTGAATTCCAGCTCTGTTCACCACTTCCAGGCTGTGACCTTGGGCAGATGGCCTAAGCTTGAGGGCCAGAGATTCCCCGCATGTAACAGAAGGCAGGAAGTTAAACGCTCTCAAAGGGCACTTCAATTTCTGAAGCCCTATGAGACAGTAACTGTGTCCTCCCCCATGTTCCCAGCTACAGTTGCTGGAACCGAGGAGGGCCAGCCACCCCCTGGAAAGGAGAGCCTCTGCCCAGACCAGTTTCTGGCCATGGTCTGCCTTGGTCCTCAGTCTGTACATCCATGCAGGTACCAGAAGAGATGACAGCAGACGGGGCAGGCAGATCTGTCTTCTCACATGTCCCCGCCCTTCCAGGCACCAGTCTGCAGGCTGACCCGAGAAAGCATGGAGGGGAGCAGGCATCTCTGCTCCAGGCAACATCACAGCAGATGCGGTGACACATTGTGACCCCACTGTGACCAAGAGGAAGGAGCAAAGGAGTAGACCGTGGGTGGGGTCAGCCCTCAGCTTCAACCTGCCAAGGAGAGGACAACAGAGCGGGGGAGAGAGAGGTCACCTGCAGTTAAGGTGAAGATGGCTCAATCTGGAGACCTGGGGAGAGACTACCAGCCTGAAAAGCAGCCCCACCCAACCTAGGAAGTCTTCTTTTTTACCCCGAGAAACAGCCTGGGAACAGATTCAGGGGCTCTGCTGCTCTCCCACATTCAAGAGGGGAGGGAACACCTGGCCTGGCTCCTGATTTTACAGGTGGGGAAGCAGGCATGAAAAGGAGATGGCTGCAGACAGGTGCAGAGCGGGATGCGGCCCAGCCTCCCGGCTCTGGGCAGAGCCGGCCCACGCAGGAGCCAAGCAGCACCACATCTTTTCTCTCACACCGGCAATGCCTTTTTTGTTTTTACGTTTGAGGGAGCAGTGAAAAAAGAGAAATGGCCATAGGTCTTAGCAGTGAGGGAAAAGGTGAGTAAAGGTTCCTCTACAGAGAAGGCTTACGCTGCCTTCCAGCAGGAGACATATCATCTTCCAAAGGCGCCCGAAGCCCCAGCCACACTCCTGATGGCCTCGGGGACGCTGCACGCGCTCTTCCCCCTGCCTGTCCGCCCCGGCCATCAGGGCTCCATGTGGCTTCACACGGCTGGCTCGGGCATCTTACACATCAAGAGTCAGACGCCACCTCTCCCAGAAGCCTCTCTGAACCTTCCTGGGAAACACCCTCCTGCCTCCCCCAGTCCTTCTCTATCACACCACCTTGTTTATGCTGCATGGTGTGGGGGCTCAGCCCCCCACTAACTGAGATTAGTAATTTTCTCATTTACATGTTACCACTTCAGTCTTCCCACCAACAGTCTTACTCCCCCAGGGCAGGAAGTGCGTGTCCCCTGAACCCTCAGGACTTACAGAGAGCCCAGCACTCTGATGTTTGCGGCAAATACAACCAGTGCCTCGTGACCCGTGACTGCAGTGGTGTGCAGGCAGGTGTCAGCAGTGCCAGACAGCCTCAGAGCATGGTGCATGCCTAGGTCTGGCACTTCCTTTGAGACCTCAGGTCTCAAAAAATTCTCTGAGCCTCCATTTCCTTATCTGTAAAGTGGGAACAATAACAACAGCAGCTAGCATCAACCAAGTGCTTACCATGCCCTGAGCACCGTGCTGGGCCGTGCCCATGGTTTCTCCCATGTGGCCCTCAAAGATCCCCAGGACACAGGTAATATTACTACCCATACCTTGTGCACGGTGAAGCTGAGAACCAATTAAATAACTTGCCCTGAATCTCCCAGCTAGGAAATGGCTACACTGGGGTTTGAACCGAGGCAGTCTTAATCCAAACATGACATTCTTGGTCACAGGGCCACACCACCCAAGGACCAGTGAAGCCGCTATCACTACAGGAATATCGGGCTTTCTAAAAACCTCTTTTTCTGCAAGTGACTTAATTCCAACATTCAATTTTTTCAGAGGCAAAAGAAACAGAAGCAGCCACACATCCTGCCCCTCGGGGCACAGGCCCTACCCAGCAAAGCCAGCTTCCCGGGTCTCCCCTCACTGTCCCGGTGGCTCAAGGTCGTGTGTGGGCACACGGTCTGCACATGGCTCTCTGGGCCCAGGGACTGCCTTTGGCCGCACTCCCGACCTCAGCTCCATCAGTGACCCAGCTCAGAGAACCTCAGGAGAGACCACCTGGCCCTGCGAGGACCAGACCCTTGTAATAATCACTTCGGAATCAAGAAACCCCAGGAGAGAATATCTGCAGGTCATTTCAAGATTTCCCGAGCTTAAAATTCTTTCCACTTGGTAAAAATCAGCTTTCTGTGCCCACTCTATACCTCTGAACAATTAAGTCCCAGGCGCCTTATTACAACCACTACTTTATTTCCCCTTAGAGCAGCCCTGTGAGTTACTCTTCGGGATTCAACTACGATTCAGCAGTCGGAACCTTAGGCTCAGAGAGGTTAAACTTCCTCAAGGCTACACAGCTTATAACGAGCAGAGTCAGGAACAGAATGAGTTTCACTCTGACCTCAAAGCACAAGCTCTTTCAACTAGACCATAATGTCTCTTATATGAAAAAAAACAACAAACCTCTCCAGTTGAGTCATTCTCACTCTTCCTTATTATCCTCTCTGAATTAACTCAACCCATGCTTGAATGTCATTCATTAATCCTACATTGTGTGCCTACTACTGTGCTCCAGACATTATTCTGGGCGCCAGAGACAAATAATGGATTAACAGCCATGGGCCCCTCCTGCAAGGAGTTCACGTTCTAGTGGAGAAACTTGACAGTAAAAACATGGAGAAAAATAAAGCAGGTAGGTGCCCACCTTGGCTTGTCAGATATAATGCCGTGAACATGGTAAGTACTCAATAAACACATCCATGAAGTGGATGTAAAAAGTGATACCCACTGAGCAGCTATGCTCTGCCAGGTATCAGGCAGCCATTCGTCATAACCTCACTTAATCTTGACAACCATCCCATCATCCAGGAATAACTCATTCTCATTTTAAAGATGAAGAAGCAGAGAATCCAACAAATGAAAGACCCAGTCCAAGTTCCCTACATTTCTGGATGGATTCTGACTGGTCGCCCTTCCCTAAGGCCATCATCTCTCTTTTGCATAATGGCTTCCATACAAAAGCCTCAGAAATCTCTGGGACTGGTGGACAGACGCTGGTTTATGTACTCAATTTTTATAAGTAGATTAACATTTAATTACATAAAGTAAAAACTAGGGTTCCATACAGTCAATTAAACTCAACAATAGCATCCAGCATTATATAAATCACTACACTGGTAAGTGTGTAAATAAAATATTTATTGAAATCTGAGTATTATCATAAGTATAGTTGGTATGAGAAGCTCCCTCAAAACAGTTAAGCTTTGGCAAATCTGTCTGTGGTTGCCGGCTGGGCTTCATCTACCACAGCCCGTTAAGTGGGCATTAAATGTGGAATGAGGGGTTTTTAAGGACAGAGCATAAAGGAGCCTCAACTAAGCTAAAGCTCAAATAATCTGGATGCCACAACTGGGTCAATCCCGTAGGAGTGGTGGATTCAGCGTGTTCTGGGGTCTCAGGGAATATAGTGATGGTGCCTAGGGAACCTGCAATTAGAGACTTGCTAGCATGTGCTCCCATTAAATCATTCAGCCTGTGCACTCTTTCTCTCAAATGCTGACACTCTCGTTCGCCGGAGAGGTTAAGCTCTTCAAGACAGAGGCACCCACAAATGGGAAGCAGGCACTCTCCCAGTAATTAAGGAAGTGGCCTTTGATGGACATTTCAAAAGGAGTGAGCAGGGCAGTCACCACTAAGGCTCTGAAGCACTAAGATCAGACCGAGTGCCTTGAAGCTGCCTCATCTCTGCCTCTCCAATGCCTGGGAGTGCACGTCCAGAGCCCAACAGGTTTCTCAATCAGGAGCAAGCACTCAGCAACTTTCTGCTCTACATACACTTATTTTTTAATCTAAAAGACCCAAAGCAGAAGATCCTATGAGTGCAACCCTTACCAGCATGACTCCACTTCAGGCTAAAACTCTTTGCAACAGAAATGAACTTTTCATGAAGCCGCCTTGCTAAACCCCATGATAGCTCAGGCCCTGACAGGACAAGACCACCAGATAGTCTTGAAGATTGAGGATTCGCCCAGAGGAAAGGAGCCGTGCATTACAGACTGGGCTCTGACAGCAGCTGGCTGCATGACCTTGGCCGAGTCATAGTACATTTGAAATGGATCTGGCTGGAAGCTCCTGGAAGTGTTTCTCAGAACCTCACTCCCATGTCTTTAAAAACACCAGAAAATTAAAAATTTCCAAAAGAACCGACAACAAGTACTCACAATAAAACTATCGCCAGCATCTGGAGGAAACTGATAATGGATTTAAAAGTGCAATGTCAGACCACCCATGTTACTCCCTTGTTATAATATTGGGGGAAAAAGTTAAACCTCATCTGCCTAGAATTAACTAGGCAGACCCTATCTTCCTTCCATGTGTCAGCCCCCAAGATCAGAAACACACTAGCCCCTGATGAGTAAGGCCAGCTTGAGGCACTCGGAATGTCTCGTCCTTGCTGCCTCCTGTCTGCAGTTGGAAAACAAAATCTTCAGGAAAAGAAAAAACTATTGTGAGTAAATTTTAAAAAGGAATACGGAAAAAAAGGAAAGAAATCATCGTGAATACATGAAGAGAAGACCCCTAAAAACGACCTACTACAGGAGGAGCCTGAAGTATGCTTTAGAAAATGTTATGCATCCTCATTAGGGCGCAAAGAGACCCAGCCTGGGAGCACGAGAAAGCCACACAGAGCACCTAAGGTAAGAGCAAAAGGAAATAAGACTGGATGACAGATCTGTCGGTGAATAACGGATTCCAGGGAAAGTAAAAATGCAAAAACCAGACTGAAAACCAGCATTCGTGAGAAAGATGGTGGTTTAAACGCACTTGTATGAGACCCTCCAACCGCAACGGAGGGAACGGAAAAAGGAAGGAAGGAAACAATAAACATGGAGCAACAGCGCTACAGTATTTTCTCGCTGACTAAGAGGATGCAAGGCAATGTGGACCCACCCCAGTGCCAGAAATGTACATAGTCCACAAGGCATTCCCGAGAAAGCTGCAGAGTGAGAGAGGAAGCGGAGAAACCGTGGAAGGCCAGGCAGCCCTTGCCAGCCGGGGTGTCAGGAGGGGTGGGAAAGGTGAAGGCTGTCTGATTCATGGGCCCTTTGCCCCCTTGGCATCAACAGCATTTTAATACCTCATTGGTTTGTTTTGGACTTTTCCCCCTCTAACCTGTTCTCCCCAGACGCCCTGGTCCTCTCTCATCTAGAAGAGCCCCAAAACTGAAGGGTAAGGGCTGGGTCCACAGAGAGACACATGAGCAATGGTTCAATGATTTTCCTGTACAGACAGAGAGCGGCACCTGACCAGGGCAGTCAGGGTGGGTTATACGGTGTCCCCCCGTGCCCGGCTGACTCACCCTCAAGAGAGGTCTCCTGTGCTACCAGCCAGCATACAGACACTTCTCGGAGGGGCAAGCCTGTGGAGGCCTGGGGCAGAGAGCCCTTCCACACCTTCCAGGGCTCTGGCCATGAGCAGCTGCAACTCCACAAAGGCAGAAAGGAGCACAAAGTATGGGCGATGAACATTTGGAGCCCAGCCCATGCCCAAGTGACCTTGAAAGCCACTTAACCTATACTATATACCACACTATGGTACCCATACCGTGTCATAATATACTATATATGAAATTTATATGTACGTGTATATATATATGTATGTGTGTATGTATATACACACATACATCACACACACACACACACACACTATTTGTATCCCATTAACCCAAACTACATCTCAACTTCCACTTGTCTAGATCCCTGAAATGCCCCTGATGACTCCAAAAGCTCCCCTCGAACCCCTCGGCCCCTAAAAGGAAGGTATGATGAAGAGAAAGTTAGGGGGGAATCTCACAACAGTCATAATGGAGAGTGGTTAAAATTACCTTATTGCTGATACTTGCATAAAATGTATGACTATCTGATCATATCCCTCCCCACCCAGGACTTGGGAAGGGTGATGCGACAGCAAGAGACCCTCAGCATCTTCACAGGTGCAGGCCCTGAACCCCCACACAAGAAGCACGAAGGGGCCATGGCACACGGCTCCAGAAATGATCACATCCTTGTATCCTCATGTACAGCAGTGCCACATGGCTGTGTGGTTGCACGTATCACCTTCCTAACTTAGGCTCAGACCTTGAGCAGAAGATGGTACAGCTCCCAGGGTGGGGCGAAATCTATAAAATTCAACAATATTCAGTTGCTATTATACAAACACTTCAGATTTTACCTTGGAGAGAAAAACACTCAACAACTGTGCCAGAAAACATTGCTATTGTCCATAATTCTAGCAGGATACTGTTATTCAGACATTTTCCCAGTTTGCTAAAACATGCTGAGGCCAATCAGCATGTCAGACTTGTGTCAATTTTCCCATTCCTCCCCTTTTCTTTTCTCCATTGCAGCCCCCTCAGTGCCTCAATCACAACTTTGTGTCTTTGAGTGCATACAGTAAAGCTGATTACTTTATCCCCTTCAATCCCTGCTGGTTGTGTGGCTGAAAATATTTTTCATAAGATGCCCCAGGTCATATCACATGATACACCCCAGACCATGGACTCCAAGCATTGCCTAGGAATCCTGCTGCAACACTTGGGAGTTGAAAGCTGTTGGCATTCAGATTCATTAGAATTATCCTGATCTCCTATGAGCTTTTATATAGATTTCTCCAAGCAGCTTCTCAACAGCACTGGGAGGCTCCTCAAGGCAAAACTTAAGAAGCAGAGCCAGACCCATGGTTGGCAAAACCTATATGCCAGGAATTTGTTGGGATGCGGCAATGTGTTCAATAGTATGATCGATGGCAATTGTCATACTCTCCTTTGTTGCCTTCTAGTTATTCTGGAAGTAATAAAGTTTATATAAGATAGGGAAACTCTGTTATCTAGTTCTTACTGAAAATTTAGGAGAAATGATGCAATAGGAGGTGGGCTTAAAGGAAATTCATTTCATCCACTCCCCAGGGAGTCTACATTTGCCCCGGGATCCATCCACACAGATCACTGAGAGGGAAATGCTGAGTCTGTACCCTGCTCTGAGCCTCAGGAGAGCTCCCTTCCCTCAGCGGAGCCTTGATACCCACAAGAGAATCCAAAGAGGCCACCACACATATAAGAATGAAATTGAAGTAGAGAAGGTTACAGAACACAAAGTCTTCTTTGAAATTACTGACAAAAGAACCTTTTCTCAAATCATGGTGCCCCTCCAAAAGATCTAATATTTATCTTAGGTACTTTGTGAATCCTGGAATACAGACACACACACACACCCTCATAGAAGTTCTTAGGGGAACTAGAGGAAACAATAAACATGTAAGAACCTAGAAAAACTATGGCACATTTTAGGAGTTAAATATATAGTAGCTCTTGTTACTGTTATTAGGAGTTGAGTGCCCATAAAATGTATTCATAATTTAACAATCCATATTTTGATAAGTTATAACTGTTGATAGATATTAACTAGTAACTGTTCTGGTTACCCTAACATCACAAATATTCAAAATTCCTACTAGCAACAATATATTCAACCACATGGCATCTTTGATGTAATCAACAGGTGAAAGATGTGCCCATTATATAGGGGCAACCTACATATATTTACATAAATATGTGTGTGTGTGTATATATATGGCAAATTTATTAGTTTTATTCTAGTTGCAAAAAATAATATGTTCTAAATGCAAATAATTTGGAAAAATTTAAGAACAAAATCTCCTCTAAACTCACCTCTGTAAACCCTAAGTGTCACCACTGTTCATATCATGATCTATGGATTTTTGAGATTTTTTTTTCCACTGATAGATAATCTTATTTTCTAAAACATACTGGAACCAGAATGAACATCAACCTTGGCAATCTACTTTTAAATTACATACCTATATCAGGAATATTTTTCACCAAATGTTTTTCTAAAACCTTGTTTTATGGTTATCATCCTATCTGTCCATAATGTACTCTAACAAATGCCTTTTTCTTACTTCTGTTGTTTTCTTAATTTACTATTCATAAAGCAAAGATATATTCTTTATTACATACACATTGATTTCCTTAGGAAAATTTTCTGCAAGTAGAATTGCCAGGGTCAAAGGCCATGCATAATTGCATATATATATATATTTAGAGTGAGAGAGAAGAGAGTCAAATCACCACCAGAACAGTTGTTCCAATTAACACTGCTACCTATAATGTGTAAGATTGCTTGTTTCCTTTGCATCCTTACCAGTACTAAATATCACTGTTTTTAATCTCTGTAAATTTAATTGGTGAAATAAAAAGGCCAGTTGCTCTAAGTTGTTTTATTTTAAGTTTTTGAATACTAGGTGAGGTTGAATGATTTTTATCAGTTCAACTGGCCATTGGCATTTCTTCATTTGCAGATTGTCTGTTCATATCCTTCACTCATTGTATGACTGGGCTGTTTATCCATTCTAACTTGTAAGTGCTCTTAATATGGTAAAGACATTAACCTATTTTCTATATTTTTAGTTATAAACATTTCTTTAGTTTCTTTTAACCTCTGAATCATTTTTGCCTGATGGACGTCATCGAGTATAAAGTAAATCTGTAAGTCATTTCCCCCTCTGGAAGAATTACCTACAGAGAATGTCTAATACTCTGGTATTTGATACCACAGAAGAAATAAATATTCACCTGTATCAGCTTTTGATTCTCTTGTTAAATTATGAATACATTTAAATATTTAATTCATCTAGACATGATTTTAATGTATGATGTGGCATATGAATCTAAATCTATTTTACTTTTTTTAGAATACTCATTATTGTTCCAGCCCCATTGAATAATCTATCTACTTCTTGATGACTATATATATTAAATGTTTATATATACATTGGTCTGAGTTTCTAGCAGTTCCACTGATCTATGTGTCTAAATATATCAGTACCAAGATGCTATAATTATTAGGGACCTGAACATGGCATAATTAATGGTAATGTCAGAGATGAGTTCACGGAATAGACTAAGTTTAAATCACTGCCTTATCTCTTACTAGCTAACTGCCGTGCAAAAGTTTGCCAGTGTTTCTGTGCCTTAGTTTCCCATAAACAAAACATCAAAATAATCATCTCTTCCTCATAAAATTGTTGTGAAAATTAAAAGGAGAGTTCATGGATATAAAGCGCTTAGAACAATGCCAGGCACACAGTGAGCATTCAGTAAATGCTGGCCATTATAGTTTCTGAGGGCTGCTATAAAACAAAGTACCACAGATTGAGTGGCTTAAACAACAGAAATGTATTGTCTTATAGTTCTGGAGGCTAGAAATCAGAAATCAACACACTGGTAGGGTTGGTTCCCTCCGAGGGCTGAGGAAGAACCTGGTCCATGCCTCTCTCCAACTCCTGGTGGTGCTGAAAATCCTAGGTGTCCCTTAGCCTGTAGATGTGTATCACTCCAATCTCTGCCTTCATCTTCACATGACATTCTCCCTCTGCCTCTTCACAGTGTCTTCTTTTTGAGCATGTCTGTCTCAGAATCAAAATTTCCCCTTTTTATAAGGATGGACACCAGTCTTAATGGATGGTGATCCACCCTAATGACCTTAGCATCACTGAGTTAAATCTTCAAAGACCCTATTCCAAATAAGGTAACATTCTAAGGTACTAAGGGTAAAAACTTCAAAATATATTCTTTTGGAGACAATTTAACCCACACCAGCCATTATTTCTTATACTTTTCTCATGTTGAGTGATGGGAGTACCAGACAGTTTAGTCTTAATATGGCTTCATGTTGTCACTCAATGTTTCTAATTTTTTGTAGCAAAGGATGACATTTGTCTTAGATTTAGAAAAGGTTTTTTTTTTAATCATTTTTCTTGTTGTTGGTTTGTTTAGTATTACAAGGACTCCTCTCTCAATCTGTAGTTGCTGAAAGGATCCGGCATGTTGGTTTGCTTGTTAATTTTTAAACCAGAATGGGTGATGGATTTTATCAAAAGCCTTTTTGAGATTATTGAACTAATCACATGGTTGTTCTATTTTGACTTATTAATGTGACACATATTACTTGATTTCCTAGTGTTGAATCTTCCCTATAGTTCTACGATAAACCCTGTTGAATAGTGCTGTATTATTCCTTTAACGCACTACTGGGGCTGACGTGCGAGTTTCTGTTTTGTTGTTGTTGTTTTCATGGTCACATCCACCTGAATTTGTGAAAATGTCCTATATATACTACCTGACAGATTTCACAATGAGGATTATTTTTGCTTTCTCAGGAAAGAGATTTGGGATCAACCCTAGGTGAACCTCTTCAGTCTAATTCCATCACTGTACCTCCTAGAAACTACCCTGAGTGTGAGGCAGAAGGGTAGCCCCTTTTCTAGTTGCCAGCCTGGTGCCATCTTTTGTCGTGTCACTTCATGGAGACATGATGAGCTACCTGTGCTTAAATCCCCGTCTTCCTCAGAAGCCTGGCCCACTGCACATATTTGGATGAATCATCCATAAAAGCAGTGCCAGACGACTCCACAGGTCCTTGGAGCCTTAGAATCCTATTCGAAAGCCTGGGAGATACTACTTAGCAATCTAAAGAAACAGACTAATGATACACACAACAACATGGACAAATAGGAAATGCTTTATGTGAAATGAAAGAAGCTAGATTCATAAGCTACAAAACACATGATTCCATGGATCTGAGATTCTGGAAAAGTCAAAATTATAGGAGGCACAAACGATCAGTTACCAGTTGAGGGTGAGGGAAGGGTTTGTCAACAAGGGACGTGTGCGGACTTTGCACGATAATGGAAAAATGACATTAATAATACATAACGGATAAGAGGAAACAAATATGAGTTAAACAAAATTGGCCATGAGGGAACAATTGTTGAAGCCAGGTGATGAGGGCTCATTATGTTATTTTGTGTACCTTCCTTGGTACATGTTTTAGGTCTTACAAAACACAGTTTTAAAAAAAGTACACAGCACCAAATTTATGTGATGCAGGGACTTGGAAACATGGCCCTTAGGGTATCCTTTCCTACCCTCCCTAAATGGCCTACTTCACAAATGTGCTATCCAATGACTTAATAAACCAAGAAGTAAAGAGGAAAAAAGAGATGCAATTAAGGAAACAGGGGCAGCCCAAACTTTGGCCCATCCAAGTGAAATGGCTGGGCTAATGCCTTTGTTAATGTCTTGTGGTCAGAGCAAAGAGAAAATTGCTCCCAGGATTACAGCCTTTGTCATTTTAGGTCCTCTCAGGGAGTCCAAATGCAATGTACAATGTGCTTTGAAATGTGAGCTTCTATTAAAAAGTTTATGGCACAGCTGAGAAGCCCCCATGGCAGGATGCGCTCAGCCTCGTGGAACATGCATATCAGGCCTGCCCAGCTGTAAGTTAAGGCCTGGGGGTCTCTTCCCCTGTCAGCCGACTTCTGAGCTGGAAGGCCCACTGCAAGCTGCCTTCCAGTCTGCACCAAGGCTTTGTGTGTGAGGCCTGGCTGCTCTGCAGGCCAGGCAGGCTGCCCACTGGGATGGTGAGGGTGCATCCGCCCAGAGAGGGCCTGATTCACCCACACTCTCTGCTCCATGCAGCACTGAGGTATTGAAGTGTTAGTAGATCGCCATGATGTTTTAGTAGTGGAGGCAGCTTTCCCTAAGAATACTCGTCCTAATGTGTCTGCAGCTCTACTGTGGCAGACAGATAAATTGTTGTTGTTTTTAAAAGCTATTTGCCTCACTAGAGCTGGCTTGTTACCAAAGGAAGATCTCAGAAAAGTTAACCAATTAACCAGTGAAATCGCATAGCTTCCTGCCTTCCCATCAGTTCCAAGGGAAGGGGGGACTCTCGTGTACTTAGGGGCTTGCAAGGTGAGGCAGGCATCACTGTCCCCATCTTACTGATGAACAACCTGCCCTCAGACGTCATGCAGGTAGGGAGGAATGGAGCTGCAGTGTGAAACGGGGTGGAGTGGCTGGGAATGATGACCTCTGCTCCTTCATCCTCCAACCTCCTGTAAGGCTTTTTCCTCTACAAGGCTTGGGGGGACTCATTTGATTGGTAAAATTTGTCATTCCTCAGGCTACATTTTACTAGTGGGCAGACTCGCAGTGTCTCTGAAGTGCATCTCTCTGCTTCTGCAACCTCTTTGCCCACCCGAGCTCAGGTGCCTAAGTTCTCTGGCCTGCTCTTTCTTCTCCCAGCTCCAGGTTCTTGCCTCCTTCCCATCCAGGTGCAGGAAGCCCGCCTGGGCAGGGTCCAGTGCCATCAGTCTCTCTTTCCTGGAAACCAGTTGTGAGAAGTCAGCCAGCGCTGCCATTCATGCAACAGAGTGACTGGTGGCCAGGACGGGGCTTGCTGGTGACAGTACTGAGCTGCCCCCTGAGCCCTGTGCTCCTGGAAGACAGTGAGGGTTAAGAACCACACACACCCCCAAGTTCTGTGTTTGGGAATCTGCTTACTGCCAAGACCTACCCTTCCCCAAATGGTTTTGGTAAGACCTGGAGGTCCCCTTTGTTTACCCATGACAAGGCCAGACATGGATCAACCCAAATTTCCATTCTTTGCCTTAGAAATGATCAGCTGAACTGTCTGTCTCCACTGACCAATCTAGACAAAATATCCACTCACTGGACATGACCAAACTTCAGTGAGGCATCCCTCTGCTCCAAGGGCCCCTCCAAGGATTCACTCACTGGAAAGAAAACCACCTGCTGCTCAGTTAATGGCACAGGCCACCTGCTCATGGCACCGACACAGCAGTTCTCTGCGGCAGGGGGGCCTCCTCCCCAGTGGCCACCAGCCACCTGATAACCTCTTTCCCTACTATTGCCCAACTTGCAGCTTTTTCTTTGCCACTGTCTCCAAGAGGAAGGGAGATGAAACCTAACTTTCACTTGAGACTTAAGCACGCCTCATCAGGCATGCTACAATCTGCGGCAGGAGAGTGCCCGCCCAGATGGCAAGGACTGGTAGACTGGTACTCGTTTCTGGGTTGGTGTGTGTGTGCTCCATCAGTGTGGACTCCCGAGGGAAAGGTGAGCAAGAAGAATCTCGGCGCCCTCAACATCTGGACTCCGCCTGCCTTCCTCTTCCATTCTCTTTCCACTCGACGCCAGGAGAGGCCCTCTCAGCCTGTGCTGCACCGCCCGTCTGCTCCCTAAACAGTAAACGAGCTTTCCCAAGGCCAACCAGCTGCTCGCATTTCTCAGGGACTGAGGGCCGAGACAAAGCAGGCGAATGAAATGATGCCTCTCCTATGAATGAAACACAAAACGCTTCTGGAGAAGTGTTCTCCTCTGTAAGCTGCAGGGGCACCCACCATTTCTCCAGCCCCTTCAGGGCTAGGGTCCCCCCAAAGAAGACATCAAGGGACGCCCTCGGATTTGGCCAAAAACTTAAGCATTTAAACAACACATGTCTTAAGAAACACAACTGCCTGGGCTTCGGGCAGCAGGAGAGCGAGGCATGCTTTCCCCCCTCTGCAGCTGCGGGTGGCTGAACACTCCCATCCAGGATCCCTTTCAGGACTGAACACTGGCCCGCAGGTGTGTGGCAATGGCGTGAGGAGACCAGCGCTCAGCGGCATGACAGTGGCGGGCTGGCCTGCGGGGCCACACCAGAGAGCAGCAGGTGGAAAAGACTGCGACCGAGTGACCATGTTCTAAACAATTTCCCCCAAAAAAAGATTCTGATCTGGCAAGAGGTAAATTCAAACCCATGAAACATGTTACAATGTAGATGATGTGCCAAACCCTGGGCTAACTGGCTGTACAAATATTATCTCACTAAACCCCTACTACCAAAAGATGCATAATTAAATAAAAATATTTGAATTAAAACTGCAGAGACTTAATACTAAAATAGTGTAGGAAGACCTTAGAATTTCCACCCTCTACATGCAGAATTCCTTCCTTGTCCCCAGCTCTGCATAGGTATTTTCTGTTTGTTCTCTCCTTCAGTCTGGTTCAGTGGATCCTAAACTGCAGGGCACATGAGAACCACTCACCAAACATACATGGTCATAGTGCCTAAAGGAATTTTCCAAAGGTAATTTTGACAATATGCAATTCCCCATACACCTCTTGGCTTCAGAACCCATTCCCCACCTAGGACTCCAGTCCACTGTGTTACAATATATGATTGTCACATAAGGAAAGGACGGTGAGCAAGGGGACAGGTGGGGCACTTAGCATTTTGAATGTCCTAGGTGACTGAGAACATATTAGAAGAAGCTCTCTGGCTTCCTCTGTCACTTGCAATTTAAGGATGTATTCACTTAAGGTTGAAATCAGTGGAGTCAGAGGCAGGGAAGAAAAAGCAAGTGAATGTGGATTACGAACTGTGGTGGACCCTTACCACGGAAGACCACTCAGCATGAAATATTAACACCGGCAACAAGATGGAGGGCTTCTGCAAATAGTAGACTAAGTGCAAAAGACCATATAATAAAGTAATCCTTTCATATAAAATTGTAGAAACTGAAAAATTAGAGTATCAAACAGCAGAGAAGTGGTCGCCTGGGCAAGGAGTTGGGAGGTGATAGGCAAAGAGATAGGAGAAGGAAGAGGACTTTTTAGGATGAGGGAATGGTCCTGTATGTTGATGGGATGGGGGCTACAGCATATATATAAGGACGAAAGTTCACTATGCTGCACACTTTCATAGTCTGAAAACAGTATCTTAACACATTTTTAAAGAGAGGGAGGAAAAAAATCCCTGGTCACATACAGAAAAAGATCAAGAACTCCTTCCCAAATAAAAGACTATTAAACAGTGTGTATCAGAAGAATGCACAAAGCAGATTTGGATTCTTCCCTTCAGATTTCTCCTCATTTGTGAAATAAGAGAAGGGAGAAAGAAAAAAAAAAGGAAACCTGAAAGGCGCATTTGAATCTTCCCTTTCATATCAGGGCAGTAATCAGTGCAGAGAAGTGGGTAACGAGTTAGACCAAGAGTGTTTAATTAAACTGAGCGATCATTAAGCTGGATTTAAGAGTGCTTGTGTTTGCAAAACAACAAAATATTTACAAGCATTTTCTTCATCCCCTTCATTAGTTTCAGACTCCACAGGAAATATGGAAGTTGGGAACAGGTCCTAATGAGATCATGCAAATTTTAACCACCAAGGTTATGGTAGCAAGGAGGACAGCATGGAAAAGTTTGCTCCTGATGAAATGGTAAGTGAGAAAAGCATGATAAGTGATTCTGCACTAACATCACAAGCTGTTAAAAAAATATGATTGTGGTGGGAGAGGACTGGGGGCTGAACATTAATATATATTCTATCAGTGATGGAGTAAAACAAGGAGGTCTAGGGCATTATTTTCATTTCCTCCATTTTCCAGAAAATCTGTATTACTTTTTTCCTTTCAAAATAAAAAAACCTATTGTAGGTACCAAAGGCATATATGTTTACTATTCCTTTGTTCCCCCTTAGAAAAAGACGATCAGGCTCTTACTGCCACCAGGACAAACCGCAAAACCGCACTCCCAAAGGTCCCCCATGACCTCTGTGCCACCGAATCCCAAGGTCACTTCTCAGACCTCATCGCACTGGCCCTGGCAGCAGGGCCGACACAGGTGATCGTCCCTCCTCCCGGATTCCAGACCCTGTTCTCTTTCTCAACCTCCACACTGGACTCTCCCCTCTTCTTTCCCTCTAGATATGTTGGGGTGCTCTGTGCTCAGTCCTTGAATTTCTTCTCTTCTCTCTGCTTCCTCGGAATCTCAATCCAGACCCACAACGTTAAATAGAATCCAGGTACTCACTACTCCCAATTTTACATCTTTACTCCAGATCTGTCCCCTAGACTCAGACTTGTGTATCTAACTGCCTAACTGACATAGCCACATGGATATCCAATAATACATCAAGCCTACATGGCCACCTTCCCCCAAACCTGCTCCCCGGAATCTCCCACTGGTGCCTCAGCACCCCTTGTCGGCTCCCTTAGCCTTGCCTACACCTCCAGGAATTGTTTCATGAAATTCTCTTCAGCTCCACACGTTTGAGAAGAATTCTGTTTTCCTGCAGGAAAATGTATCTAGGATGACAGCCACGGAGAGGAGAGCCCTCTGCATCCACGTGTCAGCCTCCCTTCACTGCGGGTCACCCACACACACAGTAGCATTTAATGCCCTCCTGCCCCTATCTGAGCAGACACGGGAAGCCTAAACCACCTTCCCTCACTGTCTCCTCATCCTTGGAAGTGTCCTTCAAGAATCAAGTCTTCCACAGGGAAGCCTCCCCTGACCACCTGTCCCACTCCGAGCTGGGGTGCTCTCCCGCCCTGTGGTTCACCTGAGGCTATTTTGGGAAGGGCCCTACATCTAATGTGGGGAGACAGGTAAGTTCAATAATACTTCTCCTCTGCTTCATTACTGTGTCATTGGTGCCAAATCATGGCTGCAGGAGAGCCAATCATACATGCACCGTGTCCATCCACTACACCCAAAGACTGTCTCTGGAAATCAAGGACTTTAGAAGTCACTTACAGGGATTCCTGGGTAATATAAATGTGCAAAGCCACCGATTGGGCAATACGGGTAGGATGTTCAACAAACCAGGGCATACAGATCCTGTCTAAAGGCCTCTGGAAGCAATTGTAAAAGTGCACTGAGTACTCAGTAGAATCATGTCCGGGCATGAAGCTGAGCTCATGGTCTGTGAATGTGCCATCTCTAAGCCAAATGATATACAAAGTCCCTAAATGTGTATGACCATGGGATTAAACCAAATTAAGGCTTCCCGACAGACAGAAAAGGCCTGCACATAATTTTCCAAGTGACAGATGGGCAGACGACACCCACACATCCCCACCTAGGTGACAACAGACTTTTCACATTTCTTGGTGTCCATCCTTTAATAGCTCTAGGAGGTAAGTCCATTATCATCCCCACTTTGCCTTTGAGAAAACTGATGCTCCAGAGAGGGCATAAAATTCAACAAGGTCACACAATGAGGACTGGAAGAGCCAGAAGCCCTGTACCAAACCCCAGCCCCCAGTCCCCACGTGAGCTGCTTACCAGGCTGCGGGATGCCCGCGGCTGCCTTGGCCAGCCAGCAGTGTCTCGTGCCGTCTGCACCCAAGCTTCAAGTGCATTCAAATACATGCTGTGGACTGGCTCAAGAATTCTCATTAACACCCCTTTAGACCTGCTTTTAAACCCTTCCTTTTTTTTTTCTTTTATTTCTATTACAGCCTGGGCTGCAAAGCCCTGGAAGATCTCTGGGGTTAAAACAGCACACAGCCAGCTGGGGAAGCCGTGGATTTGCATGTAAAACACCCTTCCATTCTGGTATCAGAAGCAGCTACAGTCCAATGGACAGGTTGTGTGTGGCCAGCATCTGAGGCCACACTTCTAAGCCTTGAAGGGAAAAAATACTTGATGTCTGAAAGTATATCTACAAAGAGCAAAACTGGTAAGAGGAGTCCAAACTCGTCTGAAGCCCCAAACAACCTGGGCCAGGACCTTACTCCTGGGCCTAAGCCCCATCTCAACCTCTTTGCCATGATGGTTTAAATGGAAGTGAAACAGCTCTGAATTACATACTCAAGGTGAAGAAAGCTGAGCTCACACAAAGAGCAGAGAACACCACGGTGGGTAAACTGGCAGAGGCAGAGCCACACACCAATCTCAAAGAGCAACTGCTGTATCCTGGCTTTCCAGGTTAAGGAAATGAGATTCCATCAGACACGTGAGTTGGCAAGATTGAGTGGAGATTTGGACTCAGGTCACTCGATTCACAAATCTGTGTTCTTACAACCTCACCTGTTGTTCTCAAACTTCCCTGGTCACGTGAATCCTGGGAGCTTGTTAAGGGCAGATTCCTGGGCTGTACTCCGGATTCTCATTCAATAGTCCAGGGGTGGAACCTGAGCAATCATATTTTTAAAGAGCCTCCCAAGTGGTGTCTTGTCCAAAAGATAAGGATGACTGTGGTTGCATCGCGCTGCCTTTCAGAGGAGAAAAGGTCCTCCCAAACGGAGACAGTGCAACAAACGATTAGAACGAAGCCCCAGGTCCATAAGCCCCATCTATGCAACACTGTTGGCTTCTGAGCACATGGCTAAACTCTACCAAGCCTCCAGCACAAACTTTGACAAATCCTAGTATCACCTGGACTAATACGTAGTTAACATTTTTTAAGTGACTCACTTTTTCTTAACTTACTTTAACAGGAAACTGTATATCACTCCCCAAAATGGAAACCCATTCTCATTTGCCATAATCACATGAGGCTAAGAGCAAATTCAACAAAAAATAAACAAAAGTAAGTAAATATTAGCTAGATATAGTTGCTCACCTAGTGTTCTGATACTCAGACCTGTTTTCTCCAAGATGAAAGTGGGCATTATTAGTTAAGTCTCAGAAGGGCAGGGCATTGCAGACACCCCAAAACTGAGAGGTGCTCTTTGCAGAGGAGGGATAGTAAAAGAAATGAAAAGCAAATTGTTTTGTCTATGGAATTCAATGCCCTTGAATGCCCTGTCCGCACAAGACCTAAAATTCCATGAACCACCGATAGTAACACGCCGTATTTTGGATGTCATGGGGCTAAGGCAGTGGTTTTCAGACTGAGGGTGAATCACATCACTGGAGACTCACACAGGTTACTTTGGTTTCTGACTCAGCAGGTGTAGAGTGCGGGGCCTGAGAATTCGAATTTCTATTAAGTCCCCAGATGCTGCTGACGCTGCTCCAAGGACCACACTTTGAGGATCACTGGCCTCAGGAGAGCAGAGCCATTCAGGAAAGAAAAGCTTAATTCCCAGGACTCCTGAATATCTTCTGCGTGTGAGTACCAGGTGCTCATAATTTCTGTAGTCCCTTTATAGATTCCCAACATCAGATGTCTTGCTATCGCAAAGCCCCAACTCAATGGAGGCCTTCAATGACCTGACTCCAATATTCTTCTGGAAGCTGCCTCCAGGAGGTGCTAGACCCCACCAGCTGGTCTTTGAGACAGACTCCTCTCATGGTAACTCACGGTGGGGGTGGCGGCAGGATGTTGGGCTAGCATGTTGCCCACTGACCCTTGGGGTGCATCAGCAGATCGGGCCAGCCTGTGGCCTGACCTCCAGTAGACCATGTGCCTCCTTCAGGCCCTGCTGTCTCTAGGATATAGCTTCTGCACCTACCTGAGGGACCATTTCTCATGTGCCCTCATCTCTGATCCAGCCTGAGCCATGTTCAGACATCTACATGCTCCCCTGATCCCACATAGGTGATGACCGGTCTGGAGCCCCTAGCACAGGCCTTCTCCAGGTCACAGACCCCAGCAATGGCCTGCGTTAGCCTAGCCCCCGCTCCTGGTTCCTCCCCAAGAACCATAGGGTCAGGTAGCAAAAAAATATTTTTTAAAAGCAGTTCTTACTGCAATTCATTCCAGTGCCCCTGGGTTTTTAAGGAGCTTATAGCATCATATAAGGGATCAAGGAAACATGGAGATAGCAATCCCCCACTGAAAGTCCTTCTCAGAGATCCTGGGCTGAGC
Organism: Smutsia gigantea; assembly: GCA_032199065.1. Taxonomy (NCBI): domain Eukaryota; kingdom Metazoa; phylum Chordata; class Mammalia; order Pholidota; family Manidae; genus Smutsia; species Smutsia gigantea. The sequence goes on from JAVSCE010009291.1 coordinate 63,179, forward strand.
GCAGGCCGTGCACCTCAGGGGTGGCATCCCTGAGCAGAGAGCACACAGGTGTCAGGACCAGCGCGATGAGCCTGTGCTCTGGGATCCACGCAGCCAGGCTGAACTGCCAGCCTCACACTTAAGCCCTGTGTGTCCCGCAGCCTGTTTCTGAAGCCCCACGTCTCCTTTCTTCATCTGCAGTGCCAAGGAAATCATACTTACCTGCAGGATTATTGTGGGAGTGTAATTAAATAATATATGTCAAGCCCCAGCAGGGTGGCAGCCAGGTTTTCAATGTTCCCAGGGAAGGACAGCAGCTGCTGCCAATGGCACATTATTACTGATGGAACAACCACTCTAGGTGGGGGTTATTTCAACTCCTGCTCCAGGCCACCCAGAGACTGTTCATACTGGGGACATGCTGTTCCCCTGCTGGTGCACACAGACACACACAGACACACACACACACACACAGACACACACACACACACACACACACACATTCAAAGTCCTGGCAGCCCTGGAAGCTGACACACCATGGGTTACAGGGCACAGGTGGTGTTTCTAAGGCTGCCTTTGAAGTGTCAATGTCTGCAGTAAGAGAGGACAGGAAAACCTGAGGCCCAGCAAAGAATGAAGAATCCCATTCATCCAGGACTTCCTCCTTCCCCCAGGAGGAGACTGGGTTTGGCAATTCCCAGGGCTGAAGCCACTGCCTCATAAGTGGAGGAGAGGAAAAAAGGCCCGGAGATGGCGAGGGAAGAAGAGGGAGAGGGAGCGAGGCCCGTGGCACAGTGCCCAGGCCTGCAGTGGGGCGGCCCGATCCACGCCCAGTGTCCCGCCACTGCCTGCCCCGCTCCCTACACAACTTCACCTCCGCAGGCTCCCTTTCCTCTTCTGCAAACGGGGTAAGATATGGTGAACTGCCCTATCGGGGCATTAAATAAAATTCTAACAATATAAACAAATACTAATTCGGCACTTATTCTGTGCTCAGGCCTCTGTGTATGACTCCACTGGATCCTCGAACGACCTAGGACAAACACTAGCAATTCTTGCTCTACAGAGAGGTTAAGTAATCTGTTCAAGGTCACACAGGCAATAAAGGCAGAGCTGGGATCCGAACTCATGCAGTCTGCCTCCAAGTCACACACTATTAGCCATAAGCAGCACTGCACAGGTGCCAGAAACAGAGCAGTTGTTCATATAAATGGGGGACAAGGGGCATCAGTGGCGGGAGGAGTACTTGCTTTCCCAAAGCCTCTATTTGGATCATGAGAAGGGGAGTGAATCTACAGACTTGATTAATCTAAACCCAAGCTCATTGCACCAGGCTCTGGTTCCCTGCCCCAAATTTAAACAGCTGCTCCTTCAGTGTAATGGAACGCAAACGTCTGAAGAGCTTCGAGTTTTAATTATCGAAGTCCTGATGAAAATCTGAATCAACAGCTGCTCCCTGCAAGGCGGCCCTCAGAGATGCCCAGAGAGGGGCAGAGGGAGGGGACGGGAGGACACAGCCCAGATAGGATGTGGATGACTGCAGCTGTCTGGGGAGCCCTGGCACCTGCAGCTCTGTGCTGCGGGATGGATGAGATGCACAGAGGTCAGGCAAGAGGAGGAGGGAGATTCTGGGGTGCACCTGTCCTCCCACCACCAAACGTGAGCATCTGGCATATGTCCTGTAAAAGTGACAATGTGGAGAGATGACAGCAGGGGCCGTGGGGGTGTCCTGCCATGGGGTTTCTGGTGGTTAGCACACTGGTTGTGGATAGTGTGGCTACAGCTGGCCAGGGGGCCAAGAAAGCGTCGGTGGGGCAGGAAGCAGGTGCCAGAGTGATGGTCTTCAGCCAGCTGAGAGATAACGGCTGACAAGTGGCCTCAAGGCCTCTGCTGTGGCAATTACTCCTATGGATCATGTACTGGGGCCTCCACCCACCTCTCCCACCTTCTCACTTCCAGGTGAGGAACACCTGCCATCCCACAACTGTTCCAGGGCAGGTACTGCCACTCCACACAACAACCTATCCCCATGTGCTTCACCACAAGAGGAAAAGGCTTTCCCTCCCACAAGGACTGACTTTGTCAGTCATATGTTTTGATGCGTCACATATCTAACACCCTTCCTAGCAGCCTGTGGATAACTGCAACCTGAAAATACTAGATAAACAAGCCAGCCAGGAGAACAGAACTAATCCAGGTCCTCTTTCTGGACTTGCCCATCAATTTGGCAAGATGGCAGCGACAGAGTCCCTCTGGTGGGCATCTACACGGCTGCATCGTTCCGGGAAGGAACTTTGAGCATGCTTGTCATTTTTAACATCTTTAGAGCTTGATAGACCATATTTTATATTATGATTTGCAGGCAAGAATACTCATTAAGGTGCTATTCATATGAATGCAAAGGCATTCGGAAATGTTCAGAAATAAGAAACTATTTAAATAAGCTGTGGTATTCTCATGCAGTTGAAGCACATGCTGTTACCAATAATTTAGAATTCCAAATAATCCCAAGGGTGGCAACACATTCATGATATTAAGTAATAAAGCAGGACAGGAAATAAACTGTCTCATACACAATTATTCCAATTGCATTTAAACTGTACAAACGCATAAATGTGGACATTAAAAAGAGACTGGAAGGAAATATTCACATGCCTCACCTCTATTGTTACAGTTGGATTTTATTTTTCCTATGTGCCTTTCCATTCTTTTTTTTTTAACATTTGTTACAGAAAATATGCATTGCATATAAAACTAAATTGTTTTTCAATTAAAATAGTGTAAAAACAAATAAAGGAAGATAGAGAGATGAGGATGGGAGAGATGGTACTCAGAAGTAACAGGGCCCTACTTGTGTGTCAGGCAAACCTGACCTTACTCTCAGAGCCCCCAGAGCCAAAACGACAGGACAGTTTTCCCTCTACATCGATTCAAGATAACACTTGGTCTGATGTTTGTAAGAATACAAGTGTTCTCAGCCCTAGCAAGCACATGTCAGAGCAAGTGCCTCAAGAACCCATTCCTGGATGGACTCTCGAGGATTAGCAGTTGCCATGGCAATGTGTTAGCCAACAACTGGTTAAGTACTTCAAATTTCTCCTCTGCTATTGATTAATAAGTGGGTATTGGGATGGTCTTATACCTCATTGCTGCTAGTTCTGCATCCTCACATCAGGGCCTGATCTGACTGCAAATAGTCCCCAAATTAGGGAGCCGCTGCCATCAGCATGCTTGGTACCCATGCAAGAAAGCAGCCATTTGGGGAAAGTTCAAGCATAATCTCTCTGGACTTCTTTCTGATAAATCAGGAAAGGGGATTGGGTGGTGAGGAAGGCTTGCTGATGGTAAGCAAGAAGAGCCCTGCCTTGGAGCACCCACTGCCATGGACACTAGCCTTCAGGGCCCATCCAACGGAAACCACCCACTGCCCTCCCAGGTTCCTCTCCTGGAGCCAATGTCATCATAGCTCAGGGGCCCAGATCACTGCCACTGCCAGTCTACATTCCAGAAAACATGGGCCAAATTCTTTTGTTATTTTATGAAGTCTTCCCCCCTCAAGGAGCCAGAAGCCTACCCATCTCCCAAGGATCAGCTCATCCTGGAAGAACCAGCCCCTGTGTTTCTGAGCATTCAGTCCCACATCATTCATTCAACAAAACTCCCTTGCAAGCACCAACAATGTGATGGGTACCAGTAAAGCACTTGTCTAACTGCCCAAATTCCTCTACCCTGATAGACAATTCTTAGGACTCACCTTCTCTACTAGGAATCAAAGCATACACTGCAGCTACAAAATGTACCTCCTAGTAAGCAGCAGGGCAGAGCTGCCAAATAAATGAGCTGAGCTTATGATAATACCAGGTTGTGCCTGGTATCTAGAATATAGAAGTGTTTTTAAAACAACTATTCATCTTTATGTTGTCTGGACCCTTCCCCAACTCCCTCCAACTTAGGCACCACCACCATCAATAACCCCAGTAGTATGTTCACTCAGAATGCCAGGCTCTCCACTCTCCAGCCAGGAGTGGGCGTAAGAGTCAGCCATGGAAAAGGCAGTCAAGGGAATTGTGTCCCACCCTCACCCACCCAGGGTGATATGTTGAAGCCCTAACCTCCAGTGTGACTGTTTTTGGAGAAAGCACTTTAAGGAGGTAATTAACGTTTATTGAAGTCATAAGGGTGGGGCCCTGATCCAATAGGATTAGTGTCCTTATAAGAAGAGGCACAGAGAGTACTCATTTGCACCCCCCACCACCACATGAAGACACAGGGAGAAGGGAGCCATCTGCAATTGAGGACAAGTGTTCGCCAGAAACCCACCCTGCCGGACCTTAACCTGGGACTTCCAGCCTTTGGAACTGTGAGAAAATAAACGCCTGTTGTTTCAGCCCCACAATCTGGTGTTTGTCGTGCCACTGGGCAGACTGAGACCAGCAGATTCCTGGAGGTGGGAGTCACTGCTTCCTCAAAGCTGAGGGACTTTCAAGGTGCCTCAGAAGAGAAGTACGGAGAGAGAGTGCCAGAAGACTGTCCGGCACAGAGGGATGGAGAGCCTTCTCGTGGACGGCACAGAACCAGCTGCAGTGACCTGTGCCACAGTGAGGAAACTGCCCTCCTGCGGTGGGTGGGTCTTAGCCAAGAGGACACAGTGTAGGCACCCAAAAATATTCGTGAAAGAACATGTTTTCCTTCTAACTGGAAACAGAGTGTGCACAGAGACAACACGTGGCTATTCTGAGGTGGGGGACAGACGGAATGCTGGTCGGTTGAGGAATGCACAAAGGGACGGTCACATCTGGGTTTTCATTTTAGCTCCACAGCATGAAAAGCTCATCCTCTCAACCTTCTTCCTGACCACATTCCTCCCAGTTCTCACATGCAACCTGGGAACTATGTCTGAGGCCACAACAGCCCTCCTGGTCCCAAGAATGGCACCCACAGGCCTGGTTTGGTCACAAGGTCTACTGGGTCCATCCTGTCAGAGGGCAAGAAACCTGGGGCAGAGATGCAAACACAATGACAGTTCAGCTCCGAGATGTACAGTCTGGGTCCCCTCCCGAGGTACAGGAGGTGGAGGTGGAGGTGGACCCAGGCCAGGGCTAGAACTGGGCCTGAAGGAGATCTGGGCTCCCCACATGAGGGTCTTGGACTAGGGGAGCCTCCAATAAGGCAACCAGTGCCTCCCAGGGGGCATACATCTGGTCTAGACAAGGAGCCCAGGGCCTGGCTGTAACCAAGGTGGCAGGTAAAGGCCTCCAGCCTTTAGGAGGTAGCCAGTGCACGTCTGTGACGATGAGGTCAGGGGACTGACATGGGACACAAAGAAGCTCAAAAATTTAGGATAGGGTGGTATCTGACTGTCTGGCTGAGAAAGAAGGTGATGAAAGAAGGAGGGACCTGTGTTCCCCACACTAGACAGCCTGGGCAGCGTCTCCCTGATGACTTGGGTGACTAGCTTGTCCTGGTTTGCCCAGGACATCCTGTTTTTAGCACTGAAGGTCCTGTGTCCTGGAAAACCAGGACAGTTGGTCACCCCACTGTCAGCCCCACTCCCACCTGGGGCCTCACTGTGCCCTTTGAGAAGGACCTTAAAATCTTGTCTGTCCCAGACACTTAGGTTAGTTCTGAAATGACGACCTCCACCTACATTGCTCCCCACCAGGGGCCTACTGCCACTTGGGGAGGGCTGCAGGTAATCCAGATGGATGAAACAGCAGAATGGCAATAATAAGCGTGATCGGAGTGACATAGAAACGAATGGCCTCATCTCTGTTCTCATTAATCTATCTGCCCCCATTCTCATCTCTTCCAACCTCCCCTCCAAATGGGACCTAAGAGTGACCCTTCCAAACCCCTTCCAAATCTGACTAGGCCTTCCCTTTGGGACCCTACCTGGGCTCCCTGTTGCCCTTTGAACTGAATCCAGGCCTTGGCCTGACTCTCAAAGACCTTCCCAGACCAGCCTCACCCATCCCCCTGGCCTCTTCCCTGCCTTGCACACAGTCGCCTTGAGGAACTCTCAATTCCGGGCCCCAGCCAAGTTAACCACACCTCCTGGTCTTTGCAGAGCCTGGCCCTTCGACCTAGAATGCCCTCTGCTCCCCTGGATGCTTATCCTGCCACTTACCAACCCAATTTATTTGCCTGCTCAGAAGAACCTCTATCTTTCCTTTCCTGTTCCCTGTGGGTAGGACCGATCACTCTTTCTCTTTGGCATCCCCCAGGGCCCAAGCCCTCATTTTAAGGTACTGTGATTTTCTTTTATGTTTACATGTGTTGCCCACCACTACTCCATGAACTCCTTAATAAAAGGGAAGGAGTCTTATTTAGCTATATTTTTCCCTCACTGAGCATGGTTCTGGGCACAAAATAGGTATACAGTAGATAGATGTTCACTAATACACTGATTGACTGATTGACCGACAAAACTCACCTCCCCCAAACCCTTCCATGGGAGACTACATTTTTCTACAAGGTTTTAGCCATTACAAATGACAGGCAAGATGCCTCTTTGAATTTCCAAATGCATATCTCAAAGCTTTCAGTTTCATCAACCAGCTTGCGCAGCCAGTGGGGTGAGCTTCCCAGCGTTTCTGTCAAGGCACACTTCTTTTCGTTGACTTGTTTTAAAATGCAACTCAGTGGCTCCAAGCTAGAAGAACACAGGCACATCTTCAGCCTGTCCTCAGACATCTATCATCGGCCAGCAGAGGAGATGTGACTGCCGCCTTCCCAACCCGACAAGATGGTTTTGCTCCACCACAATACAAGCCCAGTGAGCCATACAACCATGGTGAATTCCCTATCAGCTCGACATCCTAAACAATTTTCCAGAGAATATGATTCTATCTGAAAATAAGTGCAACAGTCTGGAACTCATTTTTCCCCAGTGCCTACCTTTCAGCTTCCTATAAATACCAGGCGGCCTTCCAAGCAGTGACATACCTTGGCGTTATCGAACAAGCATCACTCATGACTCTGCTTAGAGAAGTGTCAAAAGGCACTAAGAATTTACCCATCTTATTATGGCATTGCTAACAGGGTCTCAGGCCGTTTGCTTGTCCTGAAGTTGTGTCAGATACTAATGTCAAGAATGCCTCAAACTAAAGTGTGTGTATGTATGTTTGTGCAGCTGAGGAAAGAGAATTCAACTACTCTAATAAAAGAGTATAGTTCCCAAAAGGTAAAGAAAAATACAGAAGTGTATTAGTTATCTACTGCCATGTAACAAATTACCCCCAAAATATAGCAATTTAAAAATAATACACGTTTCCTATCTCACAGTTTTGATGGATCAGGAATCCAGGCAGAGCTCGGCTTCAGCATCTAATAAGGCTATAATCAAGGTGTTGGCTCAGACTGTGGTCTCATCTGAAGGCTTGGCCAGAAAAGGATCTCCTTCTAACCTTACTCGTGGTTGTGGGCAAGATTTAGTTTCTCAAGATTCAGTTAAACTGAGGTCTTACTTCTTTAGGAGCCATTGGTTGGAGGCCAATGTTCCTTCCCTTTTGGGCTTTTCTACAGAGTATCTCCCAACATGTCAGCTTGCTTCATCAGAGTGAGTAGGTAAAGGGGCAAGAGAAAGTGCCAGCAAAGAGTGTGAGCAAGATGGATGTTAGTTTTTTGTAACTTTACCTAAGAATTGACATCCCATAACTGTTGCTGTATTTTATTCTTCAGAAGCAAGTCCCCAGGCCTAACCCACACTTGAAAGGAAGGAATTACATAAAGGCATGAATACTAGGAAACAAGATTGCTGGGAATCATGTCAAAATGGCCCACCACAGAGCTGCCCAATGAATTCCCAGCAAAGAATCATCAAAGCCTCTTGTCTAAGGCTTGCCACATAAGAGTATTTGGGAAACTCATTCATCTATTTTTCAACAATATTTAATGAGTGCCTGCTAAGGACCAAGCACTATTGTAAATGGTTGGTGAACAAAACATACAAAAATCCCTGCCCTCATACAACTTATATTCTAATGGAAAGAGAAAGACAGTAAATAAAGTAATTTTTTGGATGGTGGTAACTGTTAAGGAGAACACAAAGCAGAGAAGGTAATGCTGGGGAAGAGGTGGTTGTGTACCAGTTGAACAAATAGTATGTAGGAAAGGCCCCAATGAGAAAGTGACATTTAAGCAAAATCATGAAAAAGATTAGGGAGCAGCCTGGCTATCTGACAGAACAGCATTCCAGACAGAAGCTGCAGGTGCAAAGGTCCTGAGGCAGGGATAAGCCAGGGGGGCTGTGGTGGCATAAGTAAAAGAGAATGAGACAATGAGAGAAAAATGTAAGCACCAGACTGTGTAAAGCCTAGCAAGCGTTTGTAAGACCTTTGGCTTTTATGCTGAATGGGATGGGAAGCTAGTGGAGGACTTGGGACAGAAAAATGACATCAAATGACTTATAGCTTAGACAGCTTCCTCTAACCAGTGAGTGAAAACAAATTTTAGTTGGTTTGCAAGGACAGAAAGAGGAAGATCAGTTAGGGAGCTGCTGCTCTGATCCAGATGAGAGCTGTCGTAGCTTAACCCAGGATGGCAGCAGAGGAGATGAGCAGGTAGGGCTCTGGATATATTCTGCAGGTTCAGCTGAGGATTTGAGAGTGAATCTCAGCTTGACTGGGTGATCAGCGTGTTTCACTTGCCTTTGGTTTGCTCTCTTGAGCAAATGCCCAAATCCTCAGAAGCCACACACTTAGCCAGCAGCTTAAACCTGTGCCATGGGACTGCCAGCGTCACATATCATGTTACTGTATAAAAACTTAATGTCTTACTGTGTGGGTAGATGATAAAACTACTCCAAGAAAAGAGAGTATGTAAAACCAGCATTCAGTGTGCATCTATTGCATGGCAGGCACTGTCCCAGGCATTGTTCACATATTATCCACATGTATACATGGACATGGGGCTCATAGGATCTCTAGGGCTCATGAGGCTGTGGCTCACAGGTTCTGTGGCAGTGGGCTGTGGTCTGCCTTCCCATGTATGCCTGTGTTTTTCTACATTAAGTATCTCAGAAATGGGGGCCAAGTCTGGGACTGTCTTGAGGACTGCAGTTACCTTGAGCGACTCAGTCTCTGCCTGGATTCTTTCAGGGATGGGAACCTCACTGCCCCATGAGACAGCCAACACCATCACTGCTGCAAGTTGTTAGGAAGCCCACCCCTACTATTTCATTACCAGCCAAAATCTGACTTAACAGTTTCTAGCCATTGGCCCCAGGTCACCTTATGGAGCCACCAGAGAAAATTTCCTCTCCCAGATCATAAACTTTCAGAGAGTTAAGGACAATTCTTAAGTCTTCATTGGATGCCAATGATAATAGAATCCAGCTAAAATCTGAATCACACTTTAAGAATCACACTTAATAAAAGTGTTTTCACAAACATTATCCTATTCATCATGCAAAATATCTAAAAATTAGTTGCTAAATATTATTTAGCTATCATTACTGAATGCAGCAGTGAGTGGGGAAATCCTTGGTAAAATCTGCAATGATTATACTCTGCACAATTATTCCCATTCTTCAGATGAGGACATCAAGGCTCAAAGAGGTTAAGCCACTTAGTATGTCTTAGGAACTCATGTTAAAGGATAAATTTCAAAAAAAATGGTAAAGTCAAAATTTTCATAAAGATATGAAATGAACATGTCATGATTTTATTCTATCATTAATTTTATTTTACTCTATCATTAATCAGTGACGATTAGGAAGGTATTATGACTGGTTCAAAAGAAAACCCAAAGTACAGCCACACCCATAGGTCAGAAATATTTACATGGTATGCAAACAGAGGTAAGATTGCTTTGGGGGTGGTTGTGTGGGTCGGTGGAACCTCAGCCCAGTGGGACTGAGTGTGCATTATCCATCAGTTATCTACAACTCCTAGATTATAAAACAGGTTCCACAAAATCAGAATCAGATAACCCAGAGAGGTGTCCTCTAGACTGAGAGTCTAGACAATCATGGTTTTCCACCGAAACACGAATTTCCTCCCCACTCTAGCAAACTGAACTTGATTCTTTATGACTCTTTCCACTTCATCACAGTGCCCGCTAAGAAGAGCTGTTTAAATCATTCCCTGACCCTGACTTTTTTTAAGCCCATCATAAAATGGCTAGACCTTAAATTGCTGGCAGCGTATGAGAGAAGGAACAGAGCAAGGCTGAAAAAGAAAGAATTCCACAAGGACCTCAAGTGTCTGGCTCTCTACATTCTTCCACGTCGGGTATTGCCTTTCCTTCTTCCTTCCCACAGCCTATTTCTCATTCAGTAATGCGCTGTGCAGGGTGTTTGCAGCCTGTCTCCCCCGCCCCCACACTCCAGAGGGAGGCCTCCATTGTGCACTCAGAGGAGGTAAGGGCTTCTGCATGGTTTTGGTTTTACCGAAAGTCTATAGTGTTTCAATAGCTTCTTTGTTCTCTCTCTCAATAGCTCCTGTGTCTTAAGAAATTACAAAATTTCATTCTTCCTATTGCATTAGTAGTTTGGGGGGAAAAAAAAGAAAAGACACCAATTAAAAAATAAAGTTCTTAAGCTTAAGAACAGCATTTATAATAATTTCACACGGGTCTAACCTGCACTTACTGCCGGCAGTTTAAACAGAAGGTTCCTTGAGAGGTGAGCGATAAAGAAGCCATTTAGTACTCGTTCTCCAGAGATGCTTTTATCAACTCACTTGCCCCCTTAATCATTGCCGGTTTCTGTATAATCCATAGAAAGAGGAGACACACCAACCAGGCCTCACACATTTCCATGGGTCAGGCCTCTTATTAAATGAGTTTTCCCCAAACGGCAATGCTCAGCACACTCTGATGGCAGATGCTTATATATTTCCTCAGTTTCAATGGGATGTCAGTTTCTCCTGCCAGGCAAGGTGGCCTTCTAGGCTAATCTGGGTTGAGGGAAGGGGGCCAGTTCCACGGTAGGATGTGACTGAACAGATAAGGCTTTGGTTCCAGGTGCTGCTCGTTCCCACACTTTCCTTTTCAGCCCATGCGTCTACTGACACTGGCTCAGAAACTCGAAAAGCTGGAGACCCCGTTTCTGTTTGACCAAGAGATGGACTTGGTCTATTTTCCCTTCTTTCCCCTTCCTTCTGGAGAGCAGGGTCTGTCTTGTTCATCTCTCTCCAGTGTCTGACTCAGTACCTGGCCCAGCACTGGTGCTGAGACAGTTTTGTTTAATCAAATTGAGTTAAATCCATTGATTCAAGTTTTCAAGCACTCATCACATATTTACTTGATACCTACTAGGAACTACATTCTTGACTAGGAACTGGGTCTGTGGCAGTGAATCAGACAAGCCTTTCATTTTAGTAAGAGAAAAAGGTAATGAACAAAAACATTTCACGAAGGGATAGTACATTACATAGTACATAGTACATTTCATGTACAGTCTGGCCATGAGTGGAACCTCATTCATCAGGGTCAACTCCTGGGTGAAGACAGCAGTCAAAAGAGGGAGAGCAGGGAGGATCTGGGTCCTGTCCACCTCTAACAATACCTTCCGAGGGCCTCCCACTGAGTCACGGAGACTTCTAAAACATGCACGGGTGAGCAGAGAAGGTATCAGAGGATCCAGAAGACCTTTTGCTGGAATTCCTAACTTCCAGAGCAGGCAAGAAAAGCAGGCACTGCTTCCCTCAGGGGGACAAATGCAAGATCTTGCAAGCTGTTCTTCCTACTCCACTCACGAAGCTCTCCGAGCCATTCCTCACAGCAGCACAGTGACCTTCCTGAAACAAGAATCCAGACCCACCCCTGTCCCACTCTGGCTTTGCTTTAAACTTGGCATAGAATCCACATTCCTGGAAATGGCCCACGAGGCCCTCCCTGCAGATCACCCCCTCCTACTCCTCCAACCTCCTCTGGTGCCACCTCCCCTGCAGGGTATCCCCCACCTCACTGGTCTTCATCCAGTTCCTGGAACAGGCCAAGCGCTCTTCCACCTTAGAGCCTTGGCACCTGCTCTGCCCTCCTCCTCCTCCCCCCACTTGCCACATAACCAGAGTCTCGGCCCTTCTGTCAGCTCTCAGTTTCAATAGCATCTGCTAGAAGCCTTTCCCAGCCATCACATAGAAAGCCCACACCTGGCTGTTTTCTACCTTCAGCACTTACTTGTTTGCAGTCAGTGTATTTACTACAATTTGCAATGATGTTCACTGCTGATGTCTTATTTCATCTCTCACTGGCATAAGCTTCATGAAGGCAGAGGATATTCTCATCTTAGTCACTTTTGTAGCCCCTGTGCGTAGCACATAGTAGGAGCTCAATGAACTCCCTGAAGCAATGAATAATGAATGAACCCACACCACCACTTCACAGATGAAATGAATATATGCCAGCATCATTCATGAGCCAGACATTGTAGAAAGAGCTATGCGTGTGTATATATGTAACACATATATAATAGATATAGTATTTGTGCTATATATTATATGTATACATTATAAGTATATTGTCAAGTGGATTTTTGTATGATATGCATACGATATATACACACCATGTGTAGCGTTATAAGTGCAACCATTTGCATATGCTCATCCAAGCCTCCCAGGACAGGTTCCTGTGGGGCCAGCATCATCGTCACCATTCTGCAGGTGAGACCTGGAGGAGAGGTTAAATAATCTAGGCAAGATCACACAGCTAATACACAACAGCTAACTGACTTTGGTCACCCTAAGCACCACTTGAGGATGGTGCGACTCAGGTCTGGGGCTAAATGCAAGCATCACGCTGCCTGAGGTGGAGCACAGGGCTGTTTTCTGCACCCCTGCATCTGCTGAACCACTTGGGTGTCAGAGTCCAGGGAGAAGGCTCACAGGTCGCCCTGGGCCTGTGAGAGCTGCTGGCAGAATGCTCCCTCTCCTTGGCTCTATTTTATATCCTGCAGCAGGAAGCCGGCTACGGAGGAGGATTTAAACGTGTCTGCTAGAGCGTCTGCTTCCTCTCCTGGGACTAATCTGCCGTGAAGCAGATGCAAAGCTTCATTTATCACTTCCAACGAAACATGAAAGAGACAAAACCTCAGCAGACGCGCCTGCTGCCAGTGTCCACCAGGGCAGGGCCTCACCTACCGAGGCCTCCAGGGCCCCTCCCCGGGTGCCCACCCAGCCTCTGCAGCATGGGCTGGGTCCAGGGCTCTGTGGTCTGGAGATGGGCCAGCTGAGCCTCTGTCCATCATGCTATTGTCTTTTTAACTGAGGTGAAATTCACATAAAATTAATCATGTACAAATGTACAATCCAGTGGCCTCTTTTAGTACATTCGCAATGTGGTACAATCACCACCTGTTTGCCATTCCAAACCATTCCGTCACTCCCAAATAAAACCCCCTTGCCCACTAAGCAGTCACTGCCCACCCGGTCATCAGCTTTCTGTCTCTATGGATTTGCCTATTCTGAACATTTCACATAAATGGTATCTAATAATATGTGACCTCTGTGTCTAGCTTCTTTCACTTAGCATAATGTTCTAGGGGTTCATCCATGTAGTAGCATGGATCAGTATGTCCCTGGGCATTCTGACCCCCATTAGAGATGTCAAAGCCTCAGGTGAGGGCCACAGAGAATGCACAGCTGACAACAGGTCTTCTTCTCTCCATCTCTACTGACCTGCTACATGGGAGACTCAGACTCATATTCATCTGGGAACTTTTTCCATCTGCAGGAGCCCTGGGAGAAAATGCCTCACATAGCACCGCCCTGGAGAACGCCACAGCAGGTGACAGAGCCAGGCCAGTTAGGGACACTAGAGTCCAGCCCTGCCTTGCCCTGGGAGGGCCTGCGCTCATAAAGAGAAACATTCATATGTACATGCCTGTATGCTTTTGCTGAAGAAAACAAAACCCGGCAATACCAAGAATGAAGCACCCCCAAGAGTTTCAATTTTGCTGTTGTTTTAGCTTCGAGGATGACACATTGTGGTCTGACCCCACTCCGGCAACAGGAGAAAACGTTGCACACAAGACACGGGGTCAGAATGTTATCAGTTCCTTAGACAAAGGCCCTAAGTTGTGACTGTAAATGCAACCGTTGAATACTCTGGCAAAAAAATCAGTCCCAGTACTGTACATCCATTATGATGAGTGGGGGTCTCAGAATCATTTGCAGGTCATGCTTGCGTAGCTCTTCTCCCAAGTCTTCCTTTCTTTCTTCATCCAATATCATGGCTACGCCCCAGCCACAAAAAACGGCAGCGTTTCTCAACTTCAGCACCGCTGATACTTGAGCAGGTGATTCTCTGTCCTGGGGGGCTGCCTGGCAGCCTTAGCAGGAGAAGGCTTAGCAGCCTCTTGGCCTCTGCCCACGAGATGCCTCCCTCCCCAGCTGTGACAGGCAAAGACGTCTCCACACTTTGCCAAATGTCACCGCTGGAGGGGGGTGCCTCATGCAAAATGGACCTGGGCTGAGAGGCACTGACTGAAAGTCAGGTGAAGGACAGCAGCCACAGGAAGGTCTGTGATAGGGTTGCCTGGGAATTGTCGGTGTGGGATCTTGTGCCGTGCTTCCCAAAATTAGGTTGATTATAATCAACTCTCAATTAACCAGGGGCCAATTATCCATATTACCCCAGCCCCCACCCCATACTACCTGCCATCCGCCCAATTCACCATTGACAGGCAGCGGGTACCCTAGGGAGGAAGAAGGAATTTTAAATCAAGAATGCAGACTCATGGGAAAGTCGGATCATTTATTTTGTTTTGTTTAGGATGGAAAGACTTGATCACATTAAAACAAATCCTCCTTGCGTCTTGTGGGGGTGCTTTCATGCTGCCCAGCCTATCCCCAGCCCCTCGGAGCAGAGGGGTTAAAAGGGGCATAGAATGCGGTCTCTTCCTCTCCTCTTTGAATATCAGGAGCTCCCTGCCTTTCTCCTTGCAGCAGGGAAAATTCTAGTATTATCTCTCTTCCTCCAAGGGCCTTCCTGTATCTCTGTCAGGAAAATAGACAAGTAGAGGAACTCTTCTCTGGGGCACCAGACCACACACAATATCACAAGAGAATAACTAGCACAGGCCCCGAAAAGACAAGCCCCATACTCACTGAAAAACTAAAGTAAAAATCATGCCCAATGTCTCTTACACTAAAGCCCCTGGTTCTTTTCTTTCCTCCCCTTGACAACCAAATTTCTCACAGGAGTTGTCCTGACTTACCTCTCCCACCAACTCACCGTCCCTCACTTCCCTGCCACTCCATTCCCAACGCTGTACTGAAACTTCTCACTAAGGTCACTGAATCTAGTGACCACCCTGCACCCTCATCTAGGACGTAAGAGCCAGAGGGCAGGGAATTCTGTCTGGTTTGTTTGCTCTTGTATCCCAGCAATAGAACAGTGCCTGGCACACAGCAGGCGCTCAGTATATATCTGCTGAATAAGTGAATGAGTGAATATCACTTAATTTCTCCAAGGCATTTCCAATGCTGACCATTCCGTCCCTCTCGAAATGCATCCTTCCCTTTCTGGTTTCCAGAACGCTACATACTGCTGGTTGTTCCCCCAGCACCCCGGGGTCCCCGCTTCTGCCTTCTTTATGCTGTGTACTTTCTTAGCCCATCCATCGATGTTCCTCTTCTCACACAAGAACCCGTTTCCTTACAACTCTCATTTATTCCCTTGGCCTTGGCCACCACCTAGAGAGGGCAGTACTCTTTGGGCTTCCCTACCTCCATTCATCCTGCATCTCTAAGAACATCTGGGTCACCCTCTACAAAGGTGCCCCTCCTCACCCCCCTCCTTGGGCCGATCAGACCCCCCATGCCTCGGGTGCTCGTGTGACCCAGTACAAGCCAATGGAAGTCTGGCCCAGGCTTTGAATGGTTGGTGATGAGCAGCTGTGTCTTTGTCCATGGAGCTCTGAGGTGTAAAGATGTGGCCATCTTGCCTCCCTCAGGGGAAATCATGCCTAGGAGTTCCACAAAAAAGAACTTTACAAAAAAGCAGTGAAAAGATGAGAGAGACCAAAACTGATGACCTCATGTGAGAACCTCGACCCAGCTATGCTTGAAGAACCCACCCCAGGAGTTTTCAGAAAAATCACCATTTTGCTTATGTCCCTTCAGGCTGTCTACTGCCACTTGGACACGGCTGCAGTTCATCTGAGAGGGGAGACAAGGAGGGGCCTCTCCCTCCCCTGCCCTTAAACTTGCTCTAGCCTAAGTGATCTGCTTTCCCAGTAGAATGTAGTGGTTGTGATTCTCGGGAGCTTCTGGGGCTGGGTCACAATAAGGCTCAGAGCATCCGCGGCATGGGAAGAAGTTCAGCTTTTTCATGAGAAGGCCATGACGAAAGGAAACCCAAGCTGGTGGACAGAAAGCGCGATGCCAACTAGCCCCCCGCTGTTGCAGCCGTCCCCTCCACGTGGGTAGATGAGCCACTCTTGGACATTCTAGCCCCAGCAGTTACTGCAGGGAGAAGAACCCATACTCAAATGCATAGGCCTTTTGGAGCCACACCAGTCATCTGGCCTTTAAGCCACCAGAGCCGAGGCTCCGAACATTATGGAGCAGAGACAAACCTTTTTGTGCCCTAATTTCCGAGCCACAGGATCATCAACATATAAAACAGTTGCTGGTTGATATGACTAGGTTTGGGGCTAGCTTGTTATGTAGCAAACATAACTAAGGCACTCAGAGATGGCTTATCTTTGCCAAACCACCCCTGCGATCCACCCAGCACCAGGCACTTCCAAGGGAGCCCTGGCCGGAAAAACCTCTCCCACAGCACAGAAATGAAGCAATCGATTTGCCTGTCTCCCTCCCGTAGCATGCACTCCCCCCGGCGCTCCCATCGGCACAGGGTCTGGCACTGAGGTTTCAGTGCAGATCTGATGAACAAATGAAGGAGAGAAAAAAGGGCCGCACGCACTGCCCCCCATGTGAACGCTGGAGGGGCCAACCTCGCCGTGTCTGTGGGGCTCTACGCAAGGGAAGATGCACTGCAAGTGCTATTATAATAATGGTGGCAGGTTCCAAGCCTGGTAATCATCAGCTATCCCCAGGAGAGCTAGTTAGCTAGCAAAGAAGAAAGCCCCCTCCCCAAGGTTGGAAGTGCCGGTGCCCCGATGCCACTTGGCTTCACACTGAACTCCCCGCGCCTTCTCACAGAGCCGATCTGTCTATAAAATTGGTGGTTTCTATAGAAACAGAAGCACTGTAGTAAAGCAAAGGGAATCGTACATTCTGTCAGCATACAGAGATCAGTCCTGTTCTCATACAGGGCCAGGACTCTTTCACGCTTTATTTTTGAGCATCTCGACTTTCATTTCCATCCCAGCCGTCTCATCTCATATTTATGAGGCTCCTGCACTGGGACTCTCTCATCCCTCCTTGCTCGCTGCCTTTGTTAACTATGACCACGGGCAGAAGTCTATGGAAGCAGCATGGAATCCCCGAGGATCCCCCTGGGGTACCAACAGCTCCAAACCCCACCCCAGATGAAGAGCTGGAACCTCTGGTGCTCTGGGGGGCATCCAGGGTGGTGGACAGGGACCCTCAGGCGAGGCTCTGCAGCTCTCCAACTGGACGTTATAAAAATCTTTTCTGTGATCGGTACTTGTTTTACATGCCTATACCTTAGCTTAGATGGTCTGCAAGCTCTTAAATATTAATATGTCTGCAATCTCTGTTTTGCACCCCAAAGCATAAGTGGTTTTCTGACAGGCAAGGAATTAGAACTTAGCTTGTATTTGAGTTACTTATGCTGTCTCTGATCATCTATAGAGAAAATTAGAAAAGGCACAGATTGTATTTTAATATTTTAGATGACGCTCCAAATTTTGAGACACATGCTAGCTCATGAAAAGTGCCTGCTTTTATTTTGATTCACTCTTTAAAAAAGAAGTAATATATGATGAAGGGGTAGTTTAATAACCGTAATATTGTACATGTAATTGTAGATTAATGATAATAAAATAAATTATATTAAAAAAAAAGAAGTAATATGATGTTTTCTTCATCAGAGACTTTTATAATACCTATTTGAGCCTGACCTAACAGCACTTACTGTGTTTTGTCTTCTTCCTACTCTGATAAATGACTGATTGAATATATGGGGTTAAAGAGATGGATGAATGAGGGGATGAAGGATGGATGGATAGATGGATGGGTGATGGATGGATAAAGTCCCAACCACCAGGCTAATTGTTCTAAAATGTCAATCTAATCATCCATCCATTTATTCATTCACAACATTTTTGAGCAACTACAATGTGCCAGGCAAGATGCAAGCACCAGGGATTCAGCAGGGGATATTTGAGATAAGGTCTCAATTCTTGGGAAGCTAAGATTTCAGCATCTGTGGAGCAGGAAATGGATTGAAAGGACATAAGAGTGCAGAGAGAAAAGTACTTAGTCTATCACTACAGTCCAGGAGACAGGTTATGGTAGCATGGCCTAGGATCATGGCAGTAGACACAGGGAGGCAGGAGTAGATCCAAGAGTTATCAGCAAGCCTCAATGACCAACTGAGTCACAAAGCCGACTCTAAATCTCTGTTCACCACTTACATGTGATGTGAGCCTCAATTGCCTCAGCTACAGATTGTAGAAAATTACACCTACCTCCCTATAAGGAATAAATGAGATGAAGTATGTGAAAGAGCTCAATACAAAGCTTGGCCAAGAAAATGTTTTTAAGACCAAAATTGCTCCCGGTTGAGACTCACTGTCCTGGATGGACAAGGATAACACATGGGCCAAAGGGTTATCAAAGGAGCAGGGGGGCTCCAAGACCTTCCCACCAAGATAGGATGGCCGTACCATGGCCCATGCACACTCTGAATCCATGCCTGTCAGTTGATTGGTCTCAGCAGGTCTAACTTAGTGGCTCCAACTCACAAGAGGTTGATATATAACCTATATTCCAGGGTACTGCTTTCCCAGGAGAAACAGACCTGGGAAAAATCAAGTAGAACCAGATTTTTGTACTATCTAGTCAGCATATTGTTCCTTAGATAAAATTGTGGGAAAGCAGAGCCATGGAGAGGCCACTGTTTGGTGAGCAGAACTTGAAGGAGAGATTGTTAAATCTACCTTCCCTAATTGGTGGTGGGAGCAAGCATCCTGACATGTCATATTCATTTCAGTATCTTTTCTTTTTAAATGATAACCTGGCGGTACATGCAACAATTTCCCTATCAAATAGTTCTTCCAGCCCATGAGCTCTAGGAAGGTGAGGGTAGCATGTTATCCACGTCTTCAGAAGACTCATGGTCAATGTGTGCTTACTTCCATTCCTATTCACAGTCGCCTTCTTGAAAGAAAGGATGATGGGGGAAGGAAGAAAGGAGGCAAAAGAGACTTCCTGCTACAGAAGGAAATGGAATAGACTCTATAGACGTTACAAGTTCAAATCTGGCCTGAGCTGGGCAACATTTCTAGGCTTCAAACGATGCTAGCTGTCCACTTCTTTCTGGATCACCTTTGTCCAAGGAGATCTTGGAATCACTGCAATGGGAGAAGATGGAGAGAGAGTGGGGGAAGAGAATGTCAGAGGGAGCAGAGGGAAACGAGAAAGTGGGGTAAAGGGGAGAAGCGAAGAAAAGAAAGAAAAGGCAGAATGGGCAAAGAAAGAGAGGGGAGAGGACCAGGGAGGCCAGGGATGAGGGTCCACACAAGCTCATCCCTGTGGTCAGCAGGAGTATAAGAAACTCTACCCCCACCAAGTGAGCCACTAGGCACATTGCCATGTCAGGATAAATCATGTCAATGATCAACATTAACATTTATTGATTTTTTACTGAGCACCAGACACTATTCTACACGCTTATCTGTATTAACACCATTAATCCTTACCACATCTTTGTGAGGCACAGAGACATTAAATAACTTGGTTCCTCTAGGTTATCAGCCAATTAGTAAAGTTACAGGGCAGGGAAACAAGACACTTCCACAGACCTGGAAAAGTCCTGCATCAAAAGCCTCCAATGCCAGATTTTCTCACTCTTTCTTTTTATGTTTGGTGGTTATTTTTGTTGCTGTTACTCTTTTTTGCAAGCAGTATCTTTTAACAGACAGTAGAACACATTCTAGAGAGCACATTTATTTCTGGAACAATGAAGGTTTTGGTTCACCCTACTTAACTCCATATCTGATGCCTTTATAAAATAAGCCTAAATTGTTGTAACTTGAAGGCATAACTATAATTAGTATGATCATTAACATTTTCTTATAACATTGTTTATAAATTATAAATTCATCATTATAATTATAGAACGTTTACAACATATTTATATTAAAAATATGTTACTGTTAAAATGTACCATGATACTATTTTGCTAGAACATATTTTTTACTTTTAAATAGTATTTCTATTATAAATTAACATAAATAATCAATATAAATACTATTGAGCTTTCCCCATGAGAAAAGTATTAAGATGATTGTACCCATTTGCCAGATGAAGAAGCTGAGGCTGCCTAAGGTCATCTGACCTGCTCAGGAGTCCAAGCCAGCAAACACTGATGGCAGCGCGGCACCAAAGGCTGGGGCAAAGTATTCACAGTGAGACTGGATGTGAGGCCAATGCCGGGGCAGCAGAAGTGAGGGAAAGATGAGACACAGGGAAGGAGGAAAAGCCCATACCATACAGGACGGCACATTCCTAAGCTGGCCCAGCCTCAGTGGAAATGCAGCCAGCTGCTTGGGCACAGCTGAACCTCTCAGCTTTGGAACATTCCTTCCCAGACAGGAAGGGAGAGAAGATGTCTGCTGCCTTGTTTCCTGGCTCTCTGGTTAAAGTTTGTCCCGCAGAGAGTCCTGATTCCTGCACATACAGATTGTGATACCCATGCTCCTCTAGGCAGCCCTTGGAAAAGGCAGCTCATAGCTCAAGGTATGGGGCTCCTCCAAGCTTGAACTTCGGCACAAGGATACTGCGGCTCCTACCATGGTGGGTGCGACGGAGGCTGCGCCAAACGCCAGCTCTCTCCCCACATGGAGGCTGAGATGGTCCAGGCTGTCAGGAGACAAGGTGGCAGAGGCAGTGGGTGGGACACACGGAGCAAGAAGTCAAGGCCTGGGGGGCAGACAGGACCAAGCGAGTGTGGGAAGCACATAAACTGAGTCCGGGACATTCACTCTCTCAGTCTGCTCAGGCTGCTACAACAAAATACCACAGACTGGGTGGCTTACAAACAACAGAAATCTATTTCTCACAGTTCTGGAGGCTGGGAAGTCCCAGATAAAAGCATCGACAGAGTCTATGTCAGGTGAGAGCCCACTACCTAAACGACCATCTTTTCACTGTGACTCTGCATGGCTGAAGGGGCAAGGGAGCGCTCGGGATCCTCTCCTGTAAGGGCGCTAACCTCATTCAGGAGGGTGGCCTAATCGTCTCCCAAAGGCCCCACTTCCAAACACCATCACACTGGATGTTAGGATTTAGCACGTACTGGGTGGCACACATTCAGGCCACAGCATCCACACCTCTGAACTAAAGTGAGACTCCTTCACTCAGTGGCCAAAAGCACTGAACTCACCAAAGATCCCAGTGCCCAGACACCGCATCTGAACTACCCTTTGAAAATACAGATTCCCTGGCCACACCCTGGAGCTAAAGGAGCAGCCTCATTCATTCAGGGATGCAACCATGGAACCCATGTATTTTTAACAGCTCCCCAGGTGACTTCTTTGCACACTAAATTTCAGAAACAGCTAGAGCAGTGTCATGAACTGCCCTGAGCATGCCTAAACTCCCTGACTCATTTCAAGGGAGAAAAACCGAAACCCAGAAGTGATTAACTACAGATCAATAGAACAGAACAATGAATCATGCAGAAGGTCAAGGTGCCGTACACGGAAGCACACGGGAGATGGTGTGCATGGCAGGCCAACATAATTAGGGGCCCTTGCAAACGCCACGTGCTCATAAACATTTATAAAAACAGATTTTGTAGATATGAAAGGAAGTTAATTTTTCATATATAGCTGTAGGAAAAGTAAAATTTGTTTTTAATATCATACTCTATGTCGATTTGATATTCTATTTCTTTTTGAGTCACCAAAAGACTCAATCTTTGTTCACCCTTTTCTATATGAGTGAAGCTGCAGGAGAGGGGGACAGAAAGGACTTCCTCTCCTCAGGAATAATGAAAAACTTCTGATTCTTCCACATTAAGACTTTCCCCTGGTTCTTGCAGCCTTAGCTGACATCACATGCTATTTAATGGAGACAAATGACAAAGGGTAAGGTTGGGCATGGAAAGGGGGCCTCTACTGTCAGTTCCACGGGTCAGATTCTGCCACTTGTGAAGATTTTCATTAGTAAACCGAGCACCTACTGTTCTGGTGCAATGTACCCATCTCTGGAAATTTTTCACAAACTCATATTTAATTTCCTTTTTCATTAATTAATTTTTCTATTAATCTCATCCATTAGTGTCTAATGCCTCCCAATTATACCTTATAAGCTCAGAGGCAAGTCAGTAATCGAGACTGTCCCAGGATTCCAGGAGTGCCCTACTCAGGATGTCTGCTTTAATTAGGTTTTCATTAATTACTTTTTTATCAATTAATACTTTGTACTTTAGGCCTAATACTTGCAATCTCCACATCACCTGCTCTTAAATGACACTTCATTTATTGTACTCAGTCAAGCAAGGGGACCCAAGAAGAGTTCAGCAAAAAAAGCTGGTATTACAGACAGACTCTGGGTCTCCCAGACAAATTACATGCCACCCTTTGGGGTTATTTCACCCCAAAATGTGTGTTTTGAGAGTGTAGGCAAGCTAGGAATAAAAAGAAAGAGAGAACATAGACAATGGATGATCCCGTCAACTCACCTGCAGACAGGGACCTAATACTCAGGCAAGTGGTTTCACCAACTTCTCAGAAAGTCTGACTAGGACATTTTTCTCACTTTCACCTTATTCCCTGTACTTTCCCCCACCACTTCATTACTAAGGTGAATATATAATATATCTATACCAGGACACTTTTGAGAGAGAAAAGGGCTGCTATTAATAATTCTGCTGGGGAACAATAAACACAAACCAGGACTGTCCTCAGCACACCAGGATCGATTGCCACCCAATTCATCACCCGCTGGAAGCCCAGTCTTCCCTTGGCTGCTAGCGTGCAAACCTCCCCCTGAGAGGGAACCACTTTCTCAAGGTTGTAACTCCACAGTTGCTGCCTTAATAGAGCCCAGTATTTGCCCGAAAAATCAATACACATTGACTAATGGTAATAACATGATATCATCTCCACCTCCTGAACTCACTATAGCCACTTTCTTCTTTCCTTGTTTGTGGTAAAACATTTAACATGAGATCTACCCTCTTAACAGAATTCGAGTGCACCATACAGTATTTTAATCCTAGGTACATATTTTACAGCAGATCTCTAGAATTTGTTCATTATGCACAACTGAAACTTTTTACCTCTTGAACAACTTCCCGTTCTCCCTTCCCCATAGCCCCCAGCAGCCACCACGTCTAATCTCTGTTCCCATGAGTCTGACTGTTTTAGATACCCTCATGTAAGTGGAATCATACAGCATTTGTTTTTCTTTGACTGGCTTATTTCACTTATTTCCCCTATGTTCAAATCATGTTCTTACATATAGCAGTTTTTCCTTCTTTTTTAAGGATGACTCATGTTCCATTGTATGTATATGCCACAATTTCTTTACCTATTCATCTGTCAATGGACATTTAGGTTGTTTCCAATTCTTGGTTATTTTGAATAACGCTGCAAGGGCCATGGGAGTGCCGAGAGCTCTTCTAAATTCTGATTTCAATTCTTTTGGATATATAGCCAGAGGTGGGATTGCTGGATCATATGGTAGCTCTATTTTTAATTTTTTGAGGAACTATCATACTGGTTTCCCTAGCAGCTGGACCATTTTGTGTTCCCACTAACAATGTATGAGGGCCCCATTTTATATTTGTTATCTTTTCATTTTTTTATATTAGCCATTCTGCTGGGTTTGAGGTGATATCTCAATGGGGAAAAGACAGTCTGTTTAACAAATGATGTTGGAAAAACTGGATATCCAGAAGTGAGAAAATGAAACTGGATTTTATCTTACATCATATGCAAAAATCAATTCAAAATAACTGAAGAAATAAATAACTAGAATGTAAAACTAGAAGAAAACATAGGGAGAAACCTTCATGACACTGGACTTGGCAATGATTCTTGGAAATGACACCAAAAGCACAGCAACCAAAGCAAAATTAGACAAGTGGGACTCCATCAACCTGACAAAGCTCTGCACAGCAAAGGAAACAACAGAGTGAAGAGGCAACCTACAGAATGGAAGAAAATACTTGGGAACCATATATCTGATAAGGGATAAAGATCCAAAATACATAAAGAACTCCTAGCAAAAATACAAATCACTTGATCTGTACAGGGGCAAATGATTTGAACAGACATTTCTGCAAAGAAGACATACAAATAGCCAACAAGTACATGTAAAGATGAGTAATGTCACCAGTCATCAGGGAAACGCAAAGCAATCCCACTTTCTGTCCTAAATTGTCATATTTTTTAATTCACCCAGTATCTTTCTTCATCTTGAATATTTTACCATTTCCTAACGATTCTTTCATAAAATGTTACTGAATTGCACCAAATTCCCTAACCTAACAGTTAACCTAACAGCTACAAATGAACTGAAGCTAGACTGTCTGGGTTGCAACTGACTAGTGAGATATCTCCGAGCATGCTTCCTGAGCTCTCTGTGCCACAGTTTTCTCAACTGTATAATGGAGATAAAATAGTACCGATCTCATGGGGTTGTCATGAGGATGAGATGACTTGACACTGGCAAGTGCTTAGAACAATATGTGCTTCATAGGAAGGGCTACATAAGTACCTGCCAATTTATTTTAATGTTTAGAAGTTAAAAAAGCAGTGATGATCAAAACTAATAATCCTAAGCTAAGTTCTAAGCCTAAACCAAGAGGAGTATCTCTTATTCAAGGAGAAGAAAGGAAAAGAAAACAAGATTTGGTTGAGCACAGCTTCCAAGGCCAGGGACTAAGGTAAGTAATTTCATCCACATGAGAGCCCTGGACAGTCAGAGTTGCTGTAATCTCCATTTAACAGATGAGAATATAGAAGCTCAGAGAGCTTCAGTGATTAGCCTCCATCACCACAAAACCAAATGCCCCAAGAAAGGAGCCCAGAGGGGACACCTGGAAAAACAAACAAACAACACAAAACCAACCCAAGTGTCAAGCTGACTTTCACCTTCCACTTAGGCCCTCCTCATTTCTAGCAGCCATATCCCTACGCCCAGAGACCCGACCCCCTTTACAGCAGGACACGTGCACAAGCCCTTCCTGCTCTGTGAATAGCTGCTGCTGGCTGGAACTTTCTGAAAGATTTCATGCACCCCGTGGGGGAATCCAAATCAGAACAAGCACCAGCGGCAGGGAATTGGTGCAGCTGACACTGAACAATGCTCAATGCTCCACAGGGAACTCACTCCTGAACTCCCAGCCACTTCCTCTCCATGCCCTGACACCCCGGGAGGGGGCTGTTCTCACCTGGAAGGGCTGGCCCACCTCCCAGCAAGCACCGGGTGCCTCCCATCTTCCACTACTAAAGAGCGCTGGTTCCCAGTGACTAAGAGAACCTCTGTACCTTGACCACCAAACCCACTTACTACCACTACCCGCCAGGAGCCAACTCATGCACAGTCACCAACCAAATCATGTGTATGGCTTGTAAATGTTAGTTAAGTATCATATTTAGTCAAATCAAGAGAAGTACTACCTCTGCAGAAAGATGTATTCATCAGACAGTGCCTGCCTCCCCTCCCCATACACACACTAATGTGCATGCACAGGTGTACACACACACACATACACACAAACACACATACACACCCCTTAAACAGCAGGTCATCCAGGCAGCAGCTGCAAGGGTAATACAATGTTTCAAATGGCATCTGAGTAGTGAGCAAACAGCACCCCCAAATAATTCATTTCCCTAATTTTGGAGAACACACCAGGACAGGTAGAACGCTCCTCATTTATAAATGACTGCAAAAGAAATATAAAACCAATATGGAGCCTAGGAAGAAGTTTTGTAAATTAAACAAGAGAGAATAAAATATACAGGGAAAATGCTCTCTTCTAAAATGATTTATTGCATGAAATGCCATTAAACTTCAGACTATCTGCTTCATGTTCCCCATAAATTCAAGAAAAGCTGGTTCCTATGAAATAAAAAAAAAATTTTTAATGAGATAAACAGATTAAAGGTGATTTAGTTAAAAGGCTAGAAAAAACAAAGATAGGTAATTAAAATAAAGGATGTTTTGAAATTCAGTAGTTGATACAAGAGTTTTAATGTATTTAAAAGCTATAAGGAGCAGAACTTAGGCTGTGGAATGCAGACCAGTGATATGCAGACTAAAACTCCAGAAATGAAGAAGGAAAGAAGGCAATGAAGATGGTCACAGTGTGGTTGGCTCTCTAGGAACATAAAGCCTTATTTTGTCCCCCAGTAAAAGAAAACCATCATATACTGTGATATCCTTGCTGGTTGGTAGAGGAAAGTAAATTAAGAAGTTCCCGAGAAGAAAGGATACAGTTATATCAGACTGGAAGGAAGTCAAATGGGTGTCCTGGCATAGAAGAAAGGGTTAGCACAGCCTGCTTCTGCACAGCGGACACCTCACAGAAATCAGGAAGTATGGCAGGTGGGACAAGGAACAGGGAGCAGGAAAGAGACCAACTCAGCTGCCTTCTAACGGGAGCGTGGGAGAAGGGGGCCCTGCACACGTCAGGGAAGGGTACTGTGGTGACTGAATAATGCCCCCTGCCCCTGCAAAATGGCCATGTCCCAATGCCTGGAACTTGTGAATATGTTACCTCATATGGCAAAAGGGAATTTGTAGACATTATTAAGTTAAGGATCTTAAGATGGAGAGATTCTCTTGGATTAGCCAGTGGGCCCCATGTAATCACAGGAGTCCTTATACGGAAAGGAGGGAAGCAGGAGAGTCAGAAAGATGTGATGACTGAAGTCTGAATAATGTGGAGCCACTCTCACCTGAAAAGGTGACCCCTCAGAGCCCTAGAGCCCCAGAAGGAACAGAGCCCTACTGACACCTTGCTCATAGGCTTCTGACCCCCAGAGATGTAAGATAACAAATCTGTGCTGCTTTTAAGTCACTAAATTTGTGGGAATTTGTTACAGCAGTCATAGGAAACTAATACAGGTGCTGTATTGAAAAGAGGATTAGATATGCAGAATGAACTCTCCACTTCTCTGTCTTGTACCTGACTTACGGGGGGGTGCTCTCCGATCATTAGCCGAAGTGCCATCATTGACTATGAGAATAAATGTAGAGTCCTCCATAAAGAGGGTTCAAAGAGTACTAAAACTTTGGCATATTGGCTAAGCCTGTTACTACAGGTACCAGTGCAGATAGAAGGCTCCCAATAATTAAATAACCAGTAACAAAACTAGAAATATGAAGACAAAAGAGATATACAGATAATGAGAACTCCTAAAATCTAGATCAGATTTTAAAAATAAGATAGACTGATTGCCCTAAACATCCTGAATAATAACTTTTCAAGTGTCAAAGGGAAATAACAAGATATCTATACAGGTAAACGTATATAATTCAATGACTGATCTCAGGCTTTTCCCTGCAATACTAGACTGAAGGAGCTACTGATTAACTAACTACAGGATGTAAAGCCATGTATGTTCATGTGTGGAAGACGCAGAAAGATATTTAGAAATAGAAAAAGGACTCAGAAAGCACATGCAGACCACCACCACCACTGCCAAGCCTTCCCTCTGCCAACTAATTTTCCTCAGTAAAGTGCTAAAGAAATACTCTAACCAAGTAGGGGTAATATTTAAAAATAAGGAATGGGTAGTTATATTTTTAAAGGCCTGATAATAAGCACCAAAAAAAGGCTAAATATGGAATTTTCTTAAAAAATGGATGTAAATACAGTTATAAACAAATATATGCCATTAATAGTTTTTTAAGATATGAAGACATACAATTTTAAATAATAATGATTACATTAGAAACATGGATAAAAATTCCCTACTACACCCTTACTGAGGAAATGAATAAAGATTATAGAAAGGTATGGAAAACTTCATACCTGTCCTATCCTACACACAGAGGCAAGCCAATAAAATATTTTGCATTTTGAAGGCAATTAAAAATAAGTTGTAGAAAAAGTTAAAATCAGGTATGTTTTTAACACAGCCAAATGCATCTAATGGTGAAACTAAAAGCAGGATGTAATACAAATACCTAATTAGGAAGTGAGTAACTGGCAAGCTCTTTCTGTAAAGACCAGACAGTGAACCTTTTAGGCTTCCAGATAACGTGCCATTATTGTCAAATATTCTCTCTTATTTTGTTTGGTGACCATTTAAAAATGTAAAAGACTTGCTTAGCCCGTGGGCTGTCCAAAAACAGGCTGTAGGTTGCCAACCTCTGCACTAAGGTTGAAAAGGAAGTGAGGTAGGTAGAAAGCACCAAATACAGATGATGAAAGTCAGGAAAAAATATAGCAGTTATTACATTCACTGGCTGCAATTTCCCTAGTAAAAGACATTGACTCACAGACTGAATCAAAATCATGTATAACTAAATACTTTCTGTAACACACGATCTGAAGTAATTAGATTCAAAAAAGGTTATATGAAAGAATAGGCAGGTTTAATAGGCAACTGTCAATGGAAAATTACAGGTATACCAATATCCTTATCAAAGCAGAATTCAAAGACAAGGCATTAAATAAGACAAAGAAAGATATTTTACATTGATAAAAGGTTTAATTTTCAAAGAAATCCTAACTATCAAGACATTTTCTGCAGCAGATAACACTGCATTGAAATATATCAAGCAAAATGTTAGAAATCAAGAAATCAACAGCAACAAAATAATAGTAAGGGAATTTAAAATACTTCTCTGAGCCTTGACTGATCAAAACAGTAAAATGTAAATAAGGATAAGGAAGCCATGATGAGTATATTTACTAAAATTGATTGAAAAGACATCCATAAATTTTCCTACAGAGAAATCTTTTTACTGTGCTGATTTTTTTAAATGATGATTTAAAAATAAAAATAAGGCCACAGAAGAACCTCAAAGATAATTTTTAAATGTTAAATAAGCTGTGTTACCTAATCATGAGGCCAAAGGTTAATGTTTAACCACTGATAACTTTTAGTTAAAACAGGAGAGAAAAAGATGGAACACACCACTACTCATCTTACAAAGATTTCTATCATAATCATGACCCCAAATCACAAAATTTATAAAACTAAAACCAGCCTCATCCATGTAAATAAAAATCCCAAAAAAGAAGAAACCAAGTTCTAGCATATATGAAAGAATAACATAACCAAGTAAATTTCATTCCAGAAATACATGGATATTTCAGCATTGGTGAGTCGATTAATACATTTAAGCCAAGGAGAAATATATTTTAAATTAAAAATCATGCAAGTGTATCAATAGATGCCAAAATATATTCCATTAGAATAAATATCTATTCTTGATTTAAATTCTTAGTAAAATAGTTTAATTATCATTCTTTGAAAGTTATTATCTACGTAGGAAAGCCAACATTACCAAGAGAAAAAATTACTGTAACTTTTACACAAATTCAGTAAGGTAATCCAGCACGAAAGTAACTGAATAAACTCAGTTTTTTCATATATCATTATCAGCCAATAAGAAAACATACAGCTGAGGAAAAAGACATCCCATTTGCTGTATATACATGTATAAATATACATATACACACACACACCCATATATATACACACATACATACATAAAGTAATATAAAAAAAGCACTCATCTGGAGGGTGCTTGTAAATGCTTAACAACTGGCTCCCTGGGGGAAAAAAAACTAATTTATAGCATTTGCTAATTTCTGTGGTTTAAATATTCCCACCATGAAAGTTTAAATATGACCAACATGGTACCACTGAATGTAGAACTGGGTTATTGAAAGAGCTGTGCAGGGGTATACCTTTTATACAGCAAATATAAATAACTTCAAAAGCATAGATAATAAAATGTAAACTAATTAGGAAGTCACGAGTTTTGAGTATTTATTATCTTCATTTTTTAATGTCATTTATTTGGTTGTAAGTTTATATAACTAAAGTTTTAAGAATGCCTGTGTTTCACAACCACCTCACAGAAGTTACGAAAATTTAATAATCAGCTCTTGTGAGGGGGTGCAGGCTGAATCCAGCATATCACTGTTTTAAAATATCATTAAACTTAACTGAGAGCCATAAAATAAAAATTCAACAAATGCAAAGCACATCATAATCATAGAGGGGAAAACTTAATACGGTAAAGATGTTAATTCTCTTCAGACTCATCCATTCATTGAAGAAATCCCAAATAGCACCCCATTTGATTTCTCTGGGGGCAGTGGAAGGGGAGGCCTGACATAGCAGTCCTGAATTTGATCCATACAAATAAGCATGCATGACTACCTGGGAGAATTCTACAAAGACAACATTCAGGGGGCACTTGATCTTAAAGCTATTACAAGGCTAGAATGTTCAGAAAAGCATGGTACTAAGCTCTGAGGAAAAGAAACTCTGGTCTCAGTCCAGGGGGGTAGAAAGATTACAAACCAATAATTTCAATCCCATGGAGCAAACACCATGATGGAAATAGCCAAGAGAATTGGGGGGAATTAAGGAGCCTGAGAATGTGTCACAGAAAAGAAGGAACATCTGCATAGATTTGCCTTCTTGAGTCTTTTGAACTTTTCATCAAATCGCTTTCCAGAAAGCTTATACCACTTCATATTCCCACCACCAGTGTGTAAGACTATTCTCTAACATGCTTGCTAACACTGAATATTACACTGCTTTTATTTTATCTTGCCTACTTTAACAGGCAAAAATGTTACCGTATCTTAAATAGCACACCTGCTGTCTAATGAGGCTGGTAATATTTCATATATTTATTGAGTGTTACTAGTTCTAATATTGTGGCAATCCATCTCTCCTCTGGGCTCCTTTGGCCTCTCGTGCTCTCTTCTCACAGCCCTCAGTACACCGCGTCATGGCCGTGTGTCTGTCCATCTTCCCCACAAGACTGCAAGTCAGGAGCAAGGACTGTGCCTATTTTACCCCTGTATGTGCAGCAGAAAGCACTGCCCCACCTACAGCAGGGGCTCCAGGCGCGCCGGCCAAGGGAACAAGACAGCTTCTTTACCTGGATGTCAGCAGCGGCCACCTATGAACCGCATAAAAATGGCACTGCTTTCCCAGAGTCACAGTTCTGCCAACATTATTAACAGCAACTGGGCATGAACAAGGAGAAAAACAAAAATAGAGCAAGGCTGCGGTTCATTCCATTGTACATGATCATCAGGCAGTGAAAAGTTTGTAAAATTCAAGGAGAACTGTCTTCAGAAAATATGTTTTGCTTAAGAGACTAATTCCAATGTACATGCAGAACTGTCAGAAAATTAGATTCTCTGCAAATAAGAGACACTTAATTCTACTTTATTTCCAAAGAGTTCACCGGCTTTAACTTCCCTTTGTTGTGTCTGCAACACCAGCTTTCAGAGAGGCACTTGGTCTGGCATTATCTACTCACCAGACGCTGGAAAGGTCCTGCGGGGAGATGATACGGCGCTTCAGCAGATGACGAGTCTATATAGGTTTGCTGGGACATTTGTGCAAGATCCCAGCCTTTCCTTCGATAGCTGTTCAAGGGGACCCCAAGAGCAGGAGAGGTTCCATCCATCTGAGAGTTGTAATGGGTCGAATGATGCCCCCCCACCCACCCAAAAAGGTTATGTCCGCGTCCTAATCGAAACTGTGAATGTATCCTTAGTTGGAAAACAGCTTTACAGCTGTGATTAATTGAAGACTCTTAAAATGAGATTATCCTGATTCATCCAGATGGGCCCTAACTCAAATGACAAGTGTTTTTGTGAGAAACAGAAGGAGAGGCCACAGACACGTGGAAGAGGAGGCCGCGGGAAGACGGGTCCAGAGCCTGGAGTGACACAGCCACATGGGATACCAGCCGTCACCGGAGGCAACCAGACAAGAACAGAGTGTCCTCTGGAGCCTTGGGAGAAAGCACAGCCTGCTGACAGCTTTATTTCAGACTCTGGCCTCCAGACCTATGACAGGATAAGTTCCTGTTGTTTTGAGCAACTAAGTTTGTGGGCATTTTTATGGCAGTCCTAGCTATCTATGCGGCTGCCCGTTCTGTTTGCCTGCCCCTGAATACCTTTGAGGCATCTGGGTTCCTCAACCCTCATACTGCTTCCTTCTCTCCTAGACTGTCACTCAGACCACCTGGCAGCCTCCTTGTCACCTCCCTGCCTTCAGCCTTGCCCCCATCAAGCCAACTCCCCACCTCTGCCAGATAGCAGGAAAAGCTTCCAAAAAACTCAAACCAGAGATTGACACTCCCCTAGCTGAAACCTTCCATCAGGGGCTGGCAACCCAATCACCAGGGTGATGCAAGATATTCAGTCTAGCAAACTAGGATCCCCACCACCCAGCCCCAGCTTCTCTCTCTCATTTTTTATCTGCCAAGACAAACACGCTGAATGCACCCTTCTCCAGCCAGGACCGACCCCCTGCATTCAGCCCCCTGAATGTGACAGGCTTTTACATGCTATTCCATGTATGCCCTTCTGCCTTGTCTGACAGAGAAATATCTTTCAAAACTCTGATCAATTGTCAGCTCCTTTGCAAGAACTTCATTGAGCTCTTCTCCCCTACTGCCAACCCCAGTGGAACTAAGCCCTCTCCCCTGGTGTCCCTACTGTGGGCAGCCTGCGCCTGAGTTACAGTGCCGGCCACACCTGGTTACACTCCTCTGTGGACTTGTCCATTTTCTCCTTAGCCTGGGAGCTCCACTGGGGCCAGATCCATCCTTCTATGGCTCATCTTTGCATTCCAGAACCTCGCCTAGTGCCTGGCCCACACCGGGAATTCCGTGGAGAAGTGGATGGGTGGATGGAGACAGGGTGTGTGCAGGAATGCACAAACTGGCCAAGGACCAAATGAACTACCAAATGGACAGTTACTGAACGAGGAGCTCAGTGCAGAGGGTGCCAGGACACAAGAGGAGCAGCTGAGGCTACACAAATGTGGCACATCAGAAGTTGACTAAAGATAAGTCATCATAACAAGGCTGGACTTCCCTGGAGCTTCCCAGTTCATAAATCACTTCCACAGGCTCTGAGCCATTTATTCCTCACAATGATCTAGTGATATGAGGAATTCCTATTATCTCTGTATTACTACAAGGAAGGAAGCTGAGGCTCACAGAACTTGTGGACTTTAGCAGGGGTCTCACAGCCAGGGAGTGGCAGGTCAAGATCCTACGACTAGGTGTGACCAGCAATTCAGTCCATGCTCTCTCTGCATGGGCTCCACCCTGTCTCTGCTGTCCAGGGAAGGCTACCCACCAAGCACTTAGGAAAAAATGTGGAACCCAGAGACACACACAGCGTGCCTGAAAATGACCGACAGGATGGAAATTGACAAGTCACCATCCGCTTGTGGCACCATCAACAATTGGTTACCGTGAATATTGTGTTGATTCCACTAGACGGGAGAAGATGTCACTTGCCATTAATGGAGTGTCACGCGTACGTTTGCCTAAAGGAAAATGCTCTTTTGATGGTTGTTGTTCTCAGTGTTCCCCTCATTTTACAGCCATAAAAAAAGAAAAGATTCAGCAGAAAGGATGATTCTACCTAGGGGTGGAATGTGAAGGCATCCTTCTGATTTATTTCCTTCGTTCTTGACTGGAACAACCAAAAGCCAATTGAAACACTGGTGCAAGTCAGAGGATAGACTCGGCTTCTGAGAGCAGCCAAGTGCTCTGGGCTCCAGATCAGATTCAGAATCCAACAGTTACAGGACGAGGTGTTCAGAGTCCCGCCAAGCTTTCAGCTCAGGCTCACCTCTGCTCAACAGCGATGACTCATAATACATTTACAAATGATGACAGATAATATTATTGAAACCTCATTGTGGACCATGGAATGTGTCAAGTAAGCACTTCACTTTCATGGGAGCCCTACAATCACCCTGTGAAGCAGGTCCAGATTCACAAACTCTGACTTAAGAACTGAATTCTCAGAAGTTTTGAAAACCAAAAGATTCTTTCCAAAGACAGTTGCAAAACTTATTTGGTGCTAGGGCTTGAGTTAAACTGATGTAGATTCATTTCTAATGTTTACATCTCCTTCTTAGTGTTAATATCCATACTTTTTGCTGTAAGAATATCAATATGCTTGGTTTTGGGGTGCTGCCTCAGCCTGCTGGGGCTGTTATTTATTCTACAGTTACTATATTGGCCTCCTAAGAAGTAAATCTGAATTCAGAAACACGTTTGGCCCCAAAGGCTGCAGATAAGGGCTTGAGAACTCGTTCAATGTGTTTTATGGATGAGGAACCAGCCTCGGAGAGGTTAACACAGCTCAGGAGCAGCAAATGTGAGTTTGGACCCAGCAGTCTCATTCCAGAGCTGGCGTGGTTAACCACTGTGTGTACTCCCTTCAAAAAATGGCCCTTCCAGCTGGCCTCAGCTCCCACCCTCTCAGCCCAGAAGTCCATTCCCTGCTTGCTCTTGAGCAGAAAGGCAGGATTTTCCTTCTTAGACATTTGAGGTATGAGACGATTCCCAGAAGAAAAGGACCATAATTAAAATGCCTTATTAAAAAACAAATCCTGGGGTATAGACCTGTGTTTCAGATCTAGACTCAAATGCAGTGACAGCATCAGTCATTGATAAGTAACTGTTTGTCAAGGATCAGGATCCCTACTTGAGATTTTATGCTAAGAAGCAAAGAAAGACGTGTATCAATTTGCTGATGGTCAACCCCACCAAATCATCAGAGGTTAAGT
The DNA here is from genome assembly GCA_032199065.1 of Smutsia gigantea. NCBI lineage: Eukaryota > Metazoa > Chordata > Mammalia > Pholidota > Manidae > Smutsia > Smutsia gigantea. The sequence goes on from JAVSCE010009291.1 coordinate 98,025, forward strand.
TAGACCCTGGAACCAGACAGCTTGTGTTCAAATCCTGGCCCAGCTACTTTATGGCTAGTAACCTTAGACAAGTTGCCTAGGTCACCTCTCTGCGCCTCAGTTTCTTTATCTGGGACACGGGGGTAATAATAGTGCCTACCTCAAGAGCTGCCATGAGGATTAAATGTGTCTATATTTAAAGCACCGAGAATACAGCAAGTCCTATATTAGTCTTTGATTCATAAATAGGTAAAGATAGATAGATGATAGATACTTTGCTGCACATTTTACCTTCTCTGAAATTGGAGTCCTTCTTGTCATTGATGTCTGCTTTTAATATAATGCTGTGGTTCCAGAAGGCTGCAATTTAACAAAGGTTCCTCTGTTCTTCTTGATAGCATCTTAGAATTGAGAGAATATGGTAAATAATACTTTTGGAAGAACTAGATGCATTTTTCCTTTGTTCTCAAGAGAGGAAAATGAGACAGGAGCAAGTTACAGATTCAAGCTGTGCTCACATGTGTCTCTGCACAAAGGTCACACTTCCCTGTTCACAGGCAGATGGAGTCTAAGACCAAACACCAGGCTAAATAGGCGTTTCCACTCCAGAGGAAGAGCTGGCACAGCTTCTATTTGTATTTCAAAACTCTAACAAATGGTCATCATCAACTACTTAGGATGTTTCCTAATTAGTTTTACTCTGTGCCTCTGTCACCTTTAGGAGGACGCTGGAGATTTTAACCTTCAAAATTAGCAGCTGTACATGTCAGAAAGCATTTCAAAGAAGAATCAACGTGTGTTTGGAACCTAATTGCTGGGTCTGAAAGAGCTGTCTGAGGATTTTTCAGTCTTCAGAGAAGCAAGTCCTTACCCCTTGGGAAAACTAGTCTCAAAACTGAAAGTTTCCCCAAATCATACACCTGAGAAAAACAGACTTACCCATAAAAGCAAAGAAATAAAACCATAGAATAAATAAATCATAAATCAGATGCCTCTCCCCTGCTTAAAATCCTCCAAAGGTTTCCTACTCTACTTGGAATAAAATACAACTTCTTCACCACAGTTTTCAGGGCCCCATGTGATCTGTCCCTACCCATATCTCCCGACTTTTTTCATTCAATGCTCCCCTTTACAAAGTATGTTTCAAACACACGTCTCTCTTATCTCTTTTTCTTAAATACATCAAACATATTTATTCCTACCTCAGCTTCCCTGCACTTGCTATTCCTCCTGCCTTTGAAAGGTTCACCCACTCACTCCCCAGGGTTACCAGGCTGTTCACTATACAAGGTTAGCCAGAGCAAATGTTTCTAATTTCTAATGAATTTTTCTAATTCATACAAAGGAGCCATCTTCCTGCTAGCCTGTGATGACTCACTCCTTCCTAAAACAAATACTGGTTGAACGCCTTACTCTGTTGCAGGCACTGGGATGATAGCCTTCAACTGGACAGACAAGCCCTTTGTCATTTGGGAGCCCACATACTAGTGGGCCGAGACAGGCAAAACATCAGACAGTAACCAGAGTGCGGAGACAGTTTAACTTGGTTATACGATGGTGACTGGATGGCTTCTTTAGACTGGATAGTCCAGGAAGCCTTCTGGAGGTGGTGACATTTATTTTGAGATCAAAATGGACCCACCAACAAGGATCCATCCACACAAGGAATTTGGGTTGCAGAAAAAAGGCAGGGCATCCCATGCAGAAGGAACCCAAGGTGTGAACAAGCTCTTTGTGTTCTAGGAAGAGGAAGTCAGGGTACGGTTGGAAAGTAGTGATCTACAGGGGGAGACGCTGGACCAGTGGGAAGAGGCAAGATCATGTGGGACTTTGTAAGTCAGAATATAGACTTTGGATTTTATTCCCAATGAGTGTGAAACCAGCTGAGGTGTTCAGCAGGGAGTGTCATGCTCCGGGGTATATTTTGGGAAGATCACTCTAACTCAGGGTTATCCAAAAGAACTTCCTATATTGATGAAATGTCCCATAACTAGACCTTCCAGTGCAACAGCCACTGTCCACCTGTGGCCAGTGAGCACTTGAAATGTGGCTGGTGTCACAGAAAAACTACATTTTTAATTTTATTCTATCTTAATAATTTAAATACCTAGGCGTGGCAAGGTAGCTACTGTGTTTGTCCGTGTACCTTAAATTCTGGGCAGAGAATAATCATAGGGCATTGGAGGAAGGCAGGAGTGGAAGCAGAAGACTAATCAGGAAGCTAGTACAGTGGTCCAGCGGAAAGAGGATGACAGCTGGAAGGAGAGACGGAGAGAAGTGAAGAGCTGGGAATATCTTTCAGGGGCAGAGACAAGACAGTGAAGGGGAGAAAGGGAAAAAATGAGAAACTGAAAATAACTCCTGGATTTTTTTTATTTGAGCAACTGAGTGGATGTTGGCACCATTTTGATGTGGGGAAGACTGTTTGGGGAAGAAGCAAGTTTCGGGGAGGGAACCAAAGCTCAACAACCAAAAGCTGGCTCCTCCCAACTCTTCCTGTGCCAGGTTACTCCAGAAGTCACCAGGCTGGGCATAAGACCCACTCCACCCCTTCAACACACTCTCTCCTATTGCCCAGGCCACCACCTTCCCTGCCCTGAATATCTGTAACTATCTGATCTCTAACGCATTGTCTCCCTCTTCTCTAAACTGTGAACTCTCTCCATACGGGGTCCTCACCCCCCACTTTACTGGAATGGTACCTGGCAAACATCAAGTATTTAAATGCATGTTGAATTAATTAAAGAAGCAGAAATAAATACCTTTATCTTGCAAAAACAAACAAACAGAAAAACAGGTCTAAAGCTTCAGAGGGTAGGTTTCCAGCCTGAATTTCTACAACATAAAATAACAGAAAGCAAAGTATGCTCACACATCTGCCCCAGGTATAAAAGGATAAATTCTGTTGGGGGTTCTTTGCAGTATTCCTTTTACACAGAAAACTGAGTATAATTTCCAGGTAATGATCCATCTCATCTGACAGGTGCAAAAGTGAGATGCTGTCTCACTATGCTGATGGACAGTGACTGTAATGGGGTTGGTGGGGGGGACCTGATGAAGGGGTAGTTTAATAACCGTAATATTGCACATGTAATTGTAGATTAATGATAATAAAATAAATTATGTTAAATAAATAAATAAATAAAAATAAAAATAAAAATGAAATAAAAAAAAGTGAGATGCTGATCAGCACGTGGTTCCCAGCTCTGTAGTCCTGCTTTTCTCCAAGACTTTTTGGGGAGAACGCTGAGGGTGTGTAAGATGAAAACAGGGTAAATCCTGGGTGGCTGGTTTTAAAAGTTCAAGGTGTCCTTGAGTGCTCTCTGTCCTTGGTTCGGAACAGCATATCACCACCTCCCACCTACATCCCCCCAGCCAGCAGCAGGTTGTATCCTGGTTGAACAGGTGCACATGGCAGGATGCAAATGAGAAGTTTTACAGTTAAGCAGATTATGATTTGAACTGAGCTGTGCAATCTTGACAAAGTCAAGTAGCCTCTCTGGCCTCCACTCCCAGCTCCCTGCCCTGGATACATCAGGTCATCCTGCACTCCCTGTCAACCAAGACCTCTAGATATGTTCTCACCCGCTACAGGTAAGCCATGTTACCCCAAAACTTCTGAGGCCCAGAGTAGATCTTCATGTTACTCATGCTGGTATAGAGGAGGAGTTGCAAACCACTTCGTCATTATTTCCCACACACTCCTCCCCTCTCAGACTTAATTCCCTCTGTAAATGCAGTGCCTCCGACACATACTCTCTCACACCCAACTTCACACCCACAGACACATGCAGAGCTCTCTGCTGCTTCTTTCACTCTACACTGACTCACAGTCGTTTCCTTTTCCTCTTCACAGGCTCCCGAAATGAGATCCTTTCTGGTAAAAGCAATCGTAAGTGCTGGGTGAACAACTCCAGAAAATTAGTACAAGTTCCACTAAGCCTACAGACAGAGAGGGGAAAAATCTGTTCAATTTTGACTGTACTCCCGTTACCTACAAAATGGAACATGCCCCTCATTTTGTCCCTAATCCCAGTTCTTACCAAATATTAAAACAACAGCTATTCTCACCCTGAATGGTTATTTTCTGTTTGCCATCAGTATTCTCTCCAAATCAGGAAGGCGCCATTCTCTTCACGGTTTGAAGCACGACTCCTCTCATCACTGTTGTTGCAATATCTCGATTTCCAATGGAAATTATAGACAACATAATATTAAACAAATAGCTAGGATGCATTAAAGATTTAACCATGACTCATTACAGACACTGAAAAAAAGTGTAATTCTGCCAGCCCTGAGCAAGATATATAGACGTTATGAACAAGGGAATAATTTGAGGAATAGCCGACATAGACATAAAAGATCAAAGAAAAGATCAGATATGGAAAACAGTAATGTTTTCCATTGATTTTAAAATAGCTGAAATGAATAATTGTCTATCTAATATCCACTGAATGGAATAATGCAGCTATTCAAAGCTACCTTTACAGGAGTTTTTAATAACATAAGGAAAGTACATAGGGTATAGCTAAATGAAAAAGGAAGATGCATGCCAATATATGCAGCATGATTTCAATTACATGAAAATATACAGACAACATTAAAAAGGAATACATGAAAATACTAACAATGGTTATCTGAGTAGTCAGAAAATCTGTGTCCTTGTTTTACTCATCTTTCTACCTTTATTTTCTTAACTTTATGTAGTAGATACATATTTTTTAATAAAACCTCTCCATTCAGCAAATTTGTGTATTAAAATAATATTTATCTAAGAAGCTATGGATATATAATGGGGAAATGACAACCTCTTCAACAACTAAAGCTGGAAGGCTACATGTAAGACAATGAAACTGATTATTGTCTAACTTCATACACAAAAGTAAACTCGAAATAGATCAAAGACCTGTAAGTCATGAAACCATAAAATTTGTAGAAGAAAACATAGGCAAAAATCTCTTGAATATAAACATGAGCAACTTTTTCCAGAACACATCTCCTCAGGCAAGGGAAACAAAAGCAAAAATGAACAAATGGGACTACATCAAACTAAAAAGCTTATGTACAGTAAAGGAAACCATCAGCAGAACAAAAGGGCATCCTACAGTATGGGAGAATATATTCCTAAATGACATATCCAACAAGGGGTTAACATCCAAAATATATAAAGAACTCACATGCTTCAACACCCAAAAAGCAAATAACTCAATTAAAAAATGGGCAGAGGATCTGAACAGACACTGCTCCAAAGAAGAAATTCAGATGCCCAATAGGCACATGAAAAGATGCTCCACATTGCTAATTATCAGGGAAATGCAAATTAAAACCACAACAAGATACCATCTCAAACCAGTTAATATGACCAACATCCAAAGCACAAACAACAACAAATGCTGGCGAGGATGCAGAGAAAGGGGAACCCTCCTAGGCTGCTGGTGGGAATGTAAATTAGTTCAACCATTGTGGAAAGCAGTATGGAGGCTCCTCAAAAGACTAAAAATAGAAATACCATTTGACCTGGGAACCCCACTCCTAGGAATTTACCCAAAGAAAACAAGATCCCAGATTCAAAAAGACATATGCACCCCTATGTTTATCACAGCACTATTTACAATAGCCAAGATACAGAAGCAATCTAAGTGTCCATCAGTAGATGAATGGATAAAGAAGAGGTGGTACATATACACAGTGGAATACTATTCAACCAAAAGAAGAAAACAAATCCTACCATTTGCAACAAAACTGGATGAAGCTAGAGGGTATTATGCTCTATGAAATAAGCCAGGCGGAGAAAGACAAGCACCAAATGATTTCATTCATTTGTGGAGTAGAACAGCAAAGCAAAACTGAAGGAACAAAAGAGCAGCAGACTCACAGACTCTTAAGAAGGGACTAATGGTTACCAAAAGGAAGGGGGTGGGGAAGGGGTGGGGAGGGAGAGAGAAGGAGATTAATAGGCATTATGATTAGCAGACATAATGTAGGTGGGTCATGGGGAAGGCAGTATAGCACAGAGAAGACAAGTAGTGACTCTATAGCATCTTACTACACTGATGGACAGTGACTGCCTCGGGGTGTGGGGGCAGGGACTTGATAATATGGGGGAATGTTATAACCACAATGTTGCTCATGTGAAACCTTCATAACATTGTATATCAATGATATCTTAATAAAAATGAAAAAGAAAATAATGTTTACCTAAAATTTGTAAACTTTTATTTTGTGAAAATGTTTTTAGCAAAACCTTCTGTCTTAAAAGTGCCCTCGGGGATTATGATGTTTGAGGAAACAAGACAGAATTGCCCCTATAATAATACCCACCCCCAATTTCAAGGGAAGCTCTCTAAGGATCCTGCCAACACTGTTTCTGGGGACTACAGATGGGTGGGGAGTCTGGCAGCCTGGCTGTTCCCCCGGGGAGCCCAGCAGAAACAACACAGAAAGCTGAAATGTCTACAGTTATCAGTCCAAGTCACAAAAAAATGTAATTATTTATATATGATCATAAAACACTTGGTTTTTCCTGCCATGGATTGCATGAATTCTCTCCTCCCCTGCACACAAAATCCCTGCAAGGCTAGCATTATCATACCCACTGTACAGTGAGGAAATGGGCACACAGAGAGAGGAGGTAACTTGCTCAAGATCACAAGTCAGTCACCTATCAATGTCTGGATGCAAATCCATGTTTGCTGATGCCAGTGAGATCAGACTCTTAACAGCACCCCACATGGCTTCTTCCATTTAGACAAAAATGTTTGAGAGAACTGTGTCTGATATTTGGAGCCCTGCACATCACCATCATCTAGACAAACCTCTATGAGGCCTCCTGCCAAAGGAGCCCTAACTCTATGGGTTTCATAAACACAAGCAACCAGATTTATACTTTATCCTCTCAGATCCTAACAAGGACACAGGGTTGGAGTTAATTGTAGATAAATTATGGTATGTATCTGTTTATTATCTTAAAATAACATTTCCCAAACATGGGAATACTGAATCAAAAGATATAAAGATGCTTAAAGGTTCTTGATACATCTTTCCCAACTTTTCTTTAAACAGTTGCATGCATTTGTATGTCCATGAACATAGTATGCAAATAACCATTTAGTAACATCTTTGCACCAGAGGAAATTACAATTTTAGAATGCCCTGTCAAACTAAGAAGAAGAAGAAGACATGTGAAAGTCTATATCCCAGCATGATATAATCTGAAAAAGCCCATTCAAATTTTCAACCACAGAAACGTCAAGGCTAGACAACAGGCTTGGTTTAACCCTCTCTTGGGAAAGTGGAACCAGTGGTTGTGGTTAAATAATTAGGAAACAACAAAAACAAGCATAAAATCATAGAAGAGAGCTCAAAGGCCAATCCAGACCCCAGGTTCCAAATCCAAAATGCCAGACATTTGAAGGAACCTAGTTAATACTTACTAAGAGTCTATTCAGTGCCACATTCTTTACTTGTACTCTGAATTAGCCCTCAAAGCAAACTTGCACACAGCTACATTTGCCTTCATTTTACAGACAAGGGAAAAAGGTTCAAAAATGTCAACAAGGTCATGCAGCTACTAAATGCAAAGCTAAAATTGAAACCCAGATGCATCTACCCCAAACTTCTTGATTCTTTCTCATTCTGTTTTTATTTTAGTGTTTCATTTTCATGTCATTTATTAGGTTCTCATGTTTTAAAGGAAATATTTGTTTATTATAGTAAATATGAAAATAGTTTGGAAGTTCCTTTAAAAACGAAATTAAGAATTGACCATAATCCACCACTCAAAAGAATTACTAAACTTTGATTCATTTTCTTCCATTCACTTATGTATGTTTATATATAAACAAAATTAGTAATAGATTGCATATGAAAGTTCACTTACTAATTTTTAAACTAAATATAGTGAGACTTTTCACATACCATTCAATATTACTTGAAACTATCATTTTTTACATCTGTAGATAATTCCATCACATGAAAGCCATAAAATTATTTTAGCTACTTTCTGTTACTGGACATTTAAACTTGTTTTCCTCATTTTTTCCCAAATAATTCTGGGAAAAAAATCTTTTTCATATTATCTTTTATGCACATTTCTAATTATTTCTCTAAAGTCATAAATCCTGTAATTAATTCTATAATTCCCGGGAATGGAATTACAAAGTGAAAGATGTGCATATTTTAAGGTTCTCAAACCATATATCAAATTGCCTTCCAGAAAGACTGCAGAAATTTATACTCTATTGACAACTACAACATCTCATCCCCACCAATATCATTGTTTAAATTTTTGTCTATGTAAGTAGAGAAAAATGGGTACCTTTATTCTTCATTAATTTATATTTCAGTAACTACAAGTGAAGCTGATTTTTTAAAGATTTTTATTGACTGTGTCATTTTTTCCTATATGAATTGTCTGCACTCTCTTCTTTTTCTAACAAAACACTGATCTTTTTGTTGATTCTTAGTGTTCTTTATATATAAAGGATAGTTGAGCACTGTGAATCATAAAAGTTGTAATTTCCAAGTTTGTCTTTTAACTTTAGTCATTTTATTTTTACTTATAAATGTTTGTTTTATGTAACCAAATCAATCTTTCTTTCCCCTTACAGTTTTGCTTCTTGACTTTTATACTTGGAAAGATTTTGCTCCTCCAAAAATCAAATCAGCATTCACCTATACTTTCCTAAAGTCTTGCATTTTCCCCTGCACTGTGCTGATGCTTATTTCATATGGGTGAAATGTCAAACCAGAATAGAAAAATAACTGAAAATATCCTTTAGGTACCAAAAAAAGAATAAATCCATCTGAAAAGACACATTTACTGGCAGATAAATTATGGGTGTTCCTGCCCCCTTTGTAATCTCAGGGATGACAACTACAGTGGGCATCAAACACCCCTAGAAAAGCTCCCTTATTCCAGGTGCGCAGTCTGGGCCTTGTGGGGCCGCTAATGCTGTGATCCTCCAAGAGCGTGTGAAACTTCTGTCCAGTGTAGAAGCAGGTAGCTTTTGTCCCCAAATCTCTAACCTGCCAGGTGTTCCCAGAGCATCTGCCTGTGTGCCCACCCCAAACTTCCACCAGGAACCCAGGGAGCACAAAGGTATGCCTAGAAAGGTCCTTCTAACATTCCAGGAGCTGAGGATCTGGCAGGTATGCCTGGAGGGGTCTTCCTGAGAGAAAGCAATTAAAATTCACATCACAAAAGGAATGAGGCTTTTTTAATTCTAAACTGCAAAATGTGGTGTGGTTAATCAGAGCAATTATAAATGGTAACATCATTATTCAAGCTTCTATTTCCAAACGAAGTCATTTAAATGAATACATTTTCTGCCTTGGAGCAGTAACTGCCAGTGAGCCTTTAAAAAGAAAAGAAAGAAAAAAAAAAGGAGAAGGCTCTGGTGCAAAGCCTTGGAGGATGGGACCTAAGGACTCAGCACTGGGAACTAAGAGTCTGAAGCCCTGGGCAAAGTTGCAGGTCTGACCCTGGCTCACTCTGTGACCTTGGGCAAGACCTCATCTCCCACCTGTGCAGCCAGGAGAACCAATTACCTGAGCCCTGTGGACTCTGACACAGTGGGTTTGAATTCTACAGCTTATGTTAAGATGGAACTTTTTTATATATTACTTCTGCAATTTTATAGGAACCACCAATGTGTTAAATGCATTCTCTTATTCAAATAAGAGGATAAAATCCTCAGAAACTGGCCAAGCTGCCTCTAATGGTGATAGATTTACCTACTGTGGGTTAAATTGCAGTATTTCTAGAATCTCTCTCCTGGCTTTAGTGTATCTCCATACAATGGGTGTTTCCAGGGGGTGGAGAGGAGTAGTCCATCTCCATATCAATAGGTAATTATGAGGGCAGGGAGGGTTTATCTGGACTAGAGAGGGTGGGTGGGGGCTTCTTCTTCTGCAGCCTGGTCTCAAGAGACACTGGAGAGCAGAAGTGGATTACTTGTAAGAAATAAGTGGGTTTCATAAACTTTATTTCTCCCTTTGACTGATTTTGGTTTCAAAGGTATTTTGCCCCAGGACTTCCCCACACCGGAGTTACACTTACTACGCTGCAGCCTGTACTGTGTGGTCACTGCGAACTGTAGGGGAAGGAGGGCATGCGTGTTGACATCAGGTGGACCAGGGTTCAAATACCCCATTCTATCCAAGGTGATCTTCTGCTGGATTTGAGTAAAATTTACACAGGTTTCTTCCTGATGATATAAGCCCCTCACCTCCCTATTCTTAGAGGATTTACTTTAGAAAACCAGCAATTGCAAATTCTTTCTCTGCCTCTTTGAAATGTATGTACATCTTTTTCCTGCCTCTCACCAGTTTTGTAACCCAAGAAACAAAATGTCTTTCTCAAAGACTGAGGAACCATCTCCTTGAAATGTAAGCTTTGAAGGAGAGAGTGTCCCTGTCACCCAGTCTCTGTGGAAGGTAGGAGCCTAACTTCAGTGGCCACCTTGCTCCAAGTTATAAAACTACATCCTGTCCTGAAAATATGAGACAGTTTACTTTTCCTCTGATAAGGCCAACTAGCAAACACATATGGCCTAAGAATTCCCACTCCAGCTCTTAAAAATTCTCCAGGCCTTTATGAGGAGTAGAGTTCAGGGTCTCTCCCTGTTGCAGTTGTCCTGAATAATGTCCTTTTTGCCTGTTTAACTTTGTCCATTGCGACTGCTACTTAGTTCCAACTGTGTGAATGCACCTCTTTCACCTCCTTCAACCTCCCCAAACCTCAGGACCCCTATCCCCAAAAGACAAACGACAATAAAACTCCTTATTCTGAGATGTGAATGAGATTGTTCAAAGAATGAAAAAAAGTGTGCATGCAACCACCTGCTGTAAAGTGGAGTGGTAAACTGCAAAATCTACCTCCCTGGAACCGCACCCTTGCATTATTCCCTCCCTCAGTGATTACTGGTTGGCCATGTGAACTGCTTTGGCCAGTAAGACATCTGCAAACCTGCTAAAGATGCTTTTAAAAGTGCTTATGCCTGGGGGCTTGCCTTCCTGCTGCACTTGGAACTGTGATAGCTTCATAAAAAGAAGAGCTAGCCTGCTGGAGGGTGAGAACCCACGTGCAGGGGAACCGAGGCACTGGGGATGACAGCATCCCAAACACCAGGGATGTGAGTAGGGTATTTCTGACATGAGACAACTCAGCAGAGACCAAACAAGTGGTCCAGACCACAATCACCACCTATCTGACTGATAGAACCATAAATAAAATAGTTTATAAGCTAACTATATAATAAATAAGTTAAATAAACAGTTAAGCTAAATAAAATAGTTGTTTTAAGCCACAAGTTGTAGGATCTTTTTTACACAGCAAAAACTCACAATCAGGCACTAAATTCGTGTTGATTTGCTTCTGTTTCCCTTTTTGTAATGATGGGTTTTTTTCTCATGAAAATTGGGGGGCTGAACACTAGCAAACAGTTGTCACCAGCCCAGTGAGACAGGGCAGCGCTCCTATCCTATTTCTCCAGCTCTGGAGGTCAGAACTAGATGCGCAGGAAGAAGCTCCCGGCGGGCAGACGTCCTAAGGCCCTAAACTTTTCTGCAGAGGCATGTGGATTTCCTAACAACCCATCTAGCATCAGCAATACGACGGTTCCTGTTTTGGGGTCAGGCATCCAGTGAAGGGACACTCAGTCCTTGGAGAACTGAATCATCTTCTTTAAATTATTCCCAAAAGCCACCCCGGAGTTTCTGCCCTTGGACAATTAGCCCCCAGATATTTGTATTTCCTCAGCATCATTCTGGGGCAGGTGCTGGGCTCAGTGATGCAGGCACAGAAGTAACTGAGAAGCCATCCATCCATCCTCACGGAGCTCATAATCTGGTGGGAGGTAGACCATAAAGAAGTAAACAAGTAAATGTGATTAGATCGGGTGATAAAGGTTATGAAAGAAACAACCACAGTGCTTGGCAAAGGGTGACTGAGCCACAGCCCGTGATCACTCACTTAGCCAGGACAGCCAGGGAGACCTTTCGGAGGAGGAAAGATCTGAAATAAGATAAAAGGATAAGAAGAAGCCAATCATTCACCAAAAAAAAAGGAGTATCAGGCTAAGAGAACTGTGCAAAGGCCCTGAGGCGGCAAGGGCCCGCATGAAGTCAGAAGGAAGTGTAGATGGAGCCCATGGAGCTCGGCTTCCCCGGCATGAACCACCGTGCCTCCCTTCCATTGTCTCTCACACCAACTCTCCTGAGGACATGCTCTAAGTTGTCATCCTTGCTCTGAGTTGTGGAGGTCAGAAGTCAGGGGATCTGAGGACCAGAGGTACTATTTTCTCTATACCAGAGACTGTGTGATTTACTTTCTAACTTCCCATAACCCATGAGGTAGATATAATCACTACCCCAATACACCCCCGAGGGGTTAGGTGATGTGTCCAAGGTCACACACCCAGCCAGGGTCGCCAAGTAGCTGCCAGCACTGGGAACTGGACCTAACCTGTTGCCACTGACCCAGACTCAGGCTGTCTCTGCTAGTTTCTTGGTGTTGAGGTCACTTAGCCCCTTGGGGGCTTTGTCTCTTCTGTTCCTGCTTATTTCAAGCTCTCCAGCCCTCTGCATGCCGTGCTGTTCATTTCATGGAAGGAATCCAAAAGCAGTCCCTTATATGTCTCCCTCTTACATTTTACTAGGTTAAATTCAAACCACTTTGTAGTCTATCAGAGCCATGCTGGTTACCTAATGCCCTGCAATCCCTGGGTTGGAACAGCAATGCAGCTGGGTCGAGAGAGAAGACCATGAGTGTTGCATGAGTGATTTTTCTTGGCCCTAAGCACTGTATTTGCATCCTCATGCTGTTTAATCTCTGGATCAAACCCAGGCATTTGAGCAACTCTCCAAGGTCATAGAGCCAGTTAGGAAGAGCCACGGTGGGAGCCCGGGTGCCCACCAAGGTGAAGCGCCCCTCGCCCTCCAGGCTGCCACGTCTGTGATCAGAGACTTCACCAAACTGCGCACTCTGCTCTTCTCCAGCCCCATCATCCCATTCTCTCTCTCAGACAACTCCACTTTTATAACACCCTGCAGGCCTGGCTCTGCCTGGTCAGGTGTACCAGACCACACCCACCTGGGTTTTGCCTGCAGAAAGCACCAAGTTCACTCACCATCACATATTTGCACATAAAGACACGTATACTCACTCCCACCATAAGCTTGTGTTAACAGACATGCATTTATCTACATGTGCACAAGCCCATGGTTCCCCTTGAATAAGCAGGTATGTTCACATATGCACACATGTGTGTACAAGCATGTGCATATATGCAAGTGCAGGGGCACGTGTGTTCACAAAGAAGTGACTACTCAAATGCCACAGCAGTCATCCGGAAGCCCAGCAAGGACCAGAACTGACAGACCATGTGAAGAAACAGACAGAAAAAGCCCTGAACACACCAGTTAAAAAGGTCCCTACTATTGTCTATCACGCAGAAGCTTGTAAAAAGATTTCATTATCTCTGACACAAATACAGCTCTCCTCTCTCTGTAGAAGGATTCCAATAAAGATAAGAGCTTTTTCATTATTCCAATGTGGAACAAAAACAATCTCCCATCCCGAAATCATCCCTCTAGCATAAAATGTCTTTGGTTAACACTGCAGCTCCCCACCCCCACTCCGTGACTGCAAGCTCACTCAACCATCACACAACAAATTTTCTTGAGCACCTATTATGTGCTTTCACACACATTCTCTTATTTTTTTCACAATAACTTCCCGGGTAGGTATCATTTATTCATAATTTTAGAGGTAAGTAAAGAGGCTCAGAGAAATTCCTTAACTTGATCTGGTCTAATCGGTAATGGAAGGAGAATCTGGGTTTGTGTAACACCCAAGTCCGTTCTCCTCATGTGATACCAGGCAAGCATGCAGTGTCAGAGAAGGACTCAAGACGTAAGAACGGTCAATAGTTAGAGGAGTGAGTGTCACATGGCAAGTGGAGCCAACGAGTGCCAGGAGAGGCCGGCAGGATGGGCCCACGGGTGGGTGTATTAGCTGGATGGCAAATAGGAAAATAAGACAGAAGGCAGTTCAGGAATGAGAAAGGAGGAATAGAAGGACATGAAGGTCACATGAATGTGATCCACTCAAGAGCCAGGGCAGGATGGATCTTGAAAGAGTGAAATGAACGTTGATACTGGAGGTTAGGGCCTTGAAGAGCAGACAAAAGAGTCGCAACGCTAATTCATTCAACATTTTTATGACTCAACCACTCTCTCTATATATGTCAAGCCCTGTTCTAGAAAATGGGGACAGCAGTGAACAGAACAGAATACAACCAACATCTCTATTCTTGTGGAACTTGCCCTTTTTTGGGGGTGGGGGAATAGATCAAAAACAGTAAACAGGATTTTTTGAAAAGTAAATTATATGCAAGTGGTGAATACTCTAAGGAAGAAAGAGTGGAAGATATCAGCGTAAGGCGACGTCATTATTGTCAACAGAGCAGGAAGAGTCAGCCTCATGGAGAAGGCGACACCGAACAAAGAAGGAGGAGCGAGAATAAGGAGGCATGAGGAAGAAGGGTGGGAGGGATGCTGCAGCCATCCAGAACAGCCAGTGCAAAGGCCCCAAGGGGTGTGTCGCCCAGTTCAGGGAACAGCCAAGTGCCTTGTGTCACTGAAGCCAAGTGAAGCGGGTGAGAGATGGGACACCAAGTCTAAATTTACCACAGTGAGTCATGGGGCCTCAAAGGCGAGACAAAAGAGAAGTAAAATCAGCACAACGGTGTAGGAAGGCTGAGCGTCCTGGTGATTATTTCATTCAACTGTTGAAATCATTCATTCCATGAACTGAGCAGCAAGAAAAGAGATAGTATGTTAGTATGATATTCAAATAATACTTGACACTCCCAGGAAGATCTGACACCACCTGAAACTTAACACTTCATTGCACCTATGCCACCTTTCTGAGGCCACAGGAGGCGAGAGGCCCTTCAAGCCACATTCCCTTGTCTAATCAAAGAAATGTTTCCGGAGTGCCACTGGCTGTGAGGTCACAGCTCTGGGGCTGTTCCTGGATCCTCCCAGCAGTTGTTCTGACCTCTCATCATTGCCTCTCTTTCCTTTCCTGGCACCTGTTTCATGGTCTGTCACATCTGAAGGCAGCCGTCATCTGCAGGCTGGCCTGGTGCTGGTCCTCTTCCACGGTCCCACACGTGGCTGTGGCTGCAGGTCACATGGGCCTCTTTGCAGGACTCTCAGGACACGGCAGCTGGCTTCCCTCAGAGCAAGGGATTGGGCAGAGAGGGAGACCAGACCTAGCTGCAGTACCTTTCACTAAATCTAATCTTGTTAGTGACATAGCATCACCTCTGCCGAATCCCATGGGTCACATGCACCAGGCCTGGCACAGCGTGGGAGGGGACCATACCAGAGTACAAAGAGGAGCCAGGGGTCCCTGGGAGCCAGCGTGGAGACCGGCTACCACAGGCTGTCAGTCCTGCTTGTCACTGTGCCCCCAGAGTCCTGGGCACAGAGTAACTGCTCCATAATATTGTTACAAGAAGAGTGACTGGAACGCCCTTCTCTGACTTCACGTAGGAAACCAAGGAGTCGGATCTGAAAATATGCAACGCTCCTTCCACTCCACAGCATCCTTTGGTCCATTCTGACAGCACGGTCTGTGTGCCTGTCTTGTTCTTATACTGGTGACAAGAAAACACAAGTGTGTGGATCTGTGGTCCGCAGAGCTGCTCTCTTGGGGACAGGGTCTTGGGAGGTAGAGACGGTCAAGGCTTCCTTCCCTCTGACTTCAGTCTAGTGCAGGGTTTCCAGCCCCCATGAGCTGTAAGCAGCTCTGCCTTACATCACACAGGGGCTGACAGGTTCATGGCAGTCAATGAAATTTTGTGTCCCGTACACGGGGAAGCACACAACCACACAGGACCAGCAGGACCATGAGGTTTTCACTAGATGCTTCTCCCAGGCAATCAATAGGGAGACACAGTGGCTGCAGAGAAATAGGAGCCCTGGTCAGAACCTGCATTTGGGTCATTCACTAGAGCAGAAATGAGCACAGAATCTAGACACAAATGAGACACAAATGGGACAGAATCTAGGAATCAGGACAACCATTTGACAAGGTAGCCTTGCTCCTAGTGACTTAGGAAGGCCAACACCAGTGAGCATAATGATGATGGAATAGTAACAGCTACCATGTATTAAGCACATACTACATCTCAGGCACTTTACATACTTTATCCCTAAGCCTTACAACATGTATTAGACAATGAGTCCACATCTGTTGGGTGTCATGAGGTCCCAAGACATCATCACACAGTGTCTGGCACACAGTACTCAATAACCTTTGTGCAAAGGAAATAGTGAATGAATGGGTGGATGCTATGAAATGAGTATTATTATGCCCGTGTTAGAGAATAGAAAACTTAGGTCTGTGTATTTGCTCATAGTCATGTGGGTTGTACTGGGTAGAGCTGGATTTAAACCTTCAACTGTCTAGTCTGGCACCCTTTATATTTTACACCAAACCCTCAAATATTTTGCACGAGGGTACAAACAGCATTAGTAGAATTCTTCCAATTACCTTGTGAGAACATGACTCTTCAGGAAAACACAGAGACCAGAAAACATTTGTGGGCAGTAAAAGATGAGAAAAGTCAACACTTTTATGCTGTGGGAGGACCTAAGCGTATCAATTCAGCCTTTTGTCAGTGCTCAGGGCCCACGTGAGACTAGTGCCCTACCAAATCAGAGCAAGTGAACTGGGGGGCAGCTTTCCAGCTACAACTGGGGGAGAGAGAATGCCTCCCCAAGAAACAAGTAATAGTTTCCTATTACACAAAACTCCCCGGACTTCCCTAAGTCAACTCAAATTCCTACCACTTGATTCACAGCACTGGACGTGTCTTCCCCAACCACCCCTGATCCCCCTGAATTCCTCAACAGCTGAAGCATTGATAGATCTCTGTATTTGGGGGTTCTGCTCACTCTTCATTTACTTCCCCTAAGTAGCTTTTCAACTGGGAAAATTGGTGATTAAAGATTAAAATGATGGACTTGAAATCACTGAGAATTTGAAGGTTAATAAGAGGACAGAAAAACTTCAAATCACAGACAGTCACACTACTATCCTGTTGTCCCTCGGACCTCCCACAACAGCGGGGGTCCTCAGGGGGCTGCTGAACAGAGAGGAACAACACAAGTTCGAGCACAAAGTGGGAGGGGGAGGATGCACTTAGAGGCTTGTGTATACAGGCTAGTTATTCTTAGTTATTTTCAAAACAAAAATACGTGCAAGTACTATCATACATACAAAATATCTAGCCCCTTGTGAAGCCATTGCTTTTTCAAAGAGATCTTAAAAATGATACACACCTTTATAAGACATTTTAAAGGTTAAAATAAAAAAGCATGATTGTAAATGATTGGGAACAGGGGTTGACAAACTACGGCCTGCCACCTGTTTTTGTAAATCAAGTTTTACTGGAAAAAAATTTATTAGCTGGCCCTTTATAGAAAGAAATGTTTGCTGACCCCAGATTGAGATATTTCACTGAGGTTTCTGTTCAATATATTTATAAGGTTGATATTTATAAAGATATTAATTGGTAAATGACTGGTACATGGAATTTTGTTTTGTTTTGAGAATAAAGTGATTGATTTTTTTTTCAAGTGTGTGAACTTATACATAAATGGGCCCAAATCGGTAACAGACAAAACTACACAAAGTGCTTGTGCTACTCAAGGCAACAGTAAACTTCATGCTCTAGAAATTGCTGCATCATTCATGGACACCACCTCCCATCAAAGAGTATGTTCGACAGAAGGAGTAAAATGATAAATCTTAGACATATACAGCAAAATGGTGATCTGAATTGTATTTTTAAACAAATGCATAGTAAAATGAGAAATGCCTTTGGAAACATAAGTACCATCACAGTTTTAAAACTCCATATTGAAATCTTATTTTTCTCCATGGAGGGATAAAATAACAACACAAAGATCAAAATCTAAATAAGAAGAATTAATTCATTACTCACCTTAATGAACAGGGAAGCATGTAAATTTGGATTATTTCACAATGTTTCATAACTGTGAAACGATTGTGTGGAGTGGGCAGTACTGATCAGAAGGGGTCTCTATTACATAGAAGGGAAAGGAATAAAGATAATGTAGTAAAAGAGTATTAAATTAGTAAATTCAGGGGTGGAAGAACTGATCTTTACAGGCCACCTTGTGGAGAGAAACAAACCCAGCAGAGAAAGCAGTACTTGGAAAGGGTTTGCATTCTTTAAACTACAAAAATGAAGAAGGCTGAAAACAGAGTAGGAATTTGACCTGGCAGAGTTAAAAGTCTTAGTTACCTTTATACTGTAAAAATCCAATCCCTCAATTGGCTGGAAAGAGGCTCCTTCCCCACACTGATGAAATAATCAGAGGTCAGCCACTCCCCAATGTAGTAGACATAGGGGTCTACAAACATTTTCTGTAAAGTATTACATTGTATATTTTCAGCTCTGCAGGCCATGCAGCATCTCTTACTTACCTCTGCTGTTACAAGGCAAGAGCAGTCAAAGGCAATATATAAATGAATGAGCATGGCTGAGTTTCAATAAAACCTTATTCATATATTTTTCTAAAAAGCTATCTGAAATATTGGATGATTCCACTTACATGAAGTACCTAAAATAGTCAAACTCATAGAGACAGACATAGAATGGTGGTCCCCCAGAGGCTAGAGAGAAATGGGGACTTAGTGTTTAATGGGTACGGAGTTTCTTTGGGGATGATGAGAAAGTTCTGGAAATGACAGTGGTGATGGCTACACATCATGAATGTACTTAACGCCATTGAATTGTATACTTTAAAATGGTAAATTATGCTATGTATATTTAACTACAAAAAGTTCTAAATACATTTAAATACACACACACACACACACACACACACACACACACACATACACACACTGATTCCTTGTTGTGAACATCGGTGTCTCACCATTGGGATTCCCATGATATCTTCCACTTTAGAGAGTGAAATCCTTTGGGGATGGCTTTACAAACAGGCTCAAATAACCTCAGCCCATAAAAAATTCTTAGGATTGTCAGCAGGTTAAAAATTCTTTCAAATATGGCCAAGAATTTCTTAAATATAGCATTTTCTTTTAATGTTGGAATGAAAATAGCAATATAGGATATCCTTTGTGTCACCTACTCAAGTAACATAGGTGACACAATTTCTCTTGAAATTACATTGAATGTTTATCATTTGTATTTAAGAGATAAATAAAAATCAGTGATTTAAAAAAAAGGCTGTTTCAAGTGGTCTCAAGTCGTAGTTTGCCATCCCTTGCACTAGTGAACCTTTGGAGGAAAGTCTAGGGCAGTTTGTATGGCACACCAGGAATGAGGAAAGAATCTGAGTTCTCGATAAAAGGATTAAATCGAGCTAGTACAGAAAGAGTACTTCCCCTGCTGATTCTAGACAAGTCACGGTAAGTCACAAATGGTGGAGGCACATGTCCATACTGCCTCACCTTTTCTTTCCTGGAAAGACAGAGAAAAACAGGAAACCAGTCTTTGGTAAATTGGACTACGATGTAAGGGATTTAGCTGCCCTGCACACCCTTCTCTTCCTGCCACCCAGAAGGATAGAGAGCAGAATGAAAGTTAACATCGACGCCCAGCAGTCAAGGCAAAGCTCTTAGTGTTTTCATGACAAATGTCAAGATGGCTGAACCAAAGAAGGAAGCTGGAGGATTGAACTGTTAGCGCTTAGTAGGGGCAACTGCTCCAGTTATCTGTGGCTGTGTATCAAATCACACCAAAATTAGAGGTTTAAAACAACAGTCGTCATTTATTATCTCTCATAGTCTCTGCAGATCAGGAATTGGGGATCAGGAATGCTTGGCTGGGCATTTCTGGCTTGGAGTCCCTTGTATGACTTTTAGTTTGTTCATGAAGGAATAAAATGAAAGTTATTAGTGATAAAATATTCTTGGCTCTTTTTCTCTGTTCGCAACCTCCTTTGACCAGCATTCCCCACAGATGGTCAAGGAGATCACATGACCTTAGCAACCTGCTTTCCTACCACCACACCCCACCAGCGTTAGCTTAAAATACTGCAACAAGCCACCTCCCTGGCAGCGTTCAGAGCCTGTCTGCTTGGTGATTGCCCTGACATCGCCTGGAACACAGTGAAATAACCAATTTATGTGAGGAAAGCCTGTCGAGATATTGTGACACGAATCGAAGAGAAACTGCCTCGACATTGAAGCCAAAATACATTGTCGGCTCTCTCGCTCAACCTCATCTTCCAAGTGACAGTCTCAAAGCGACGCAATCTCACCCATTAAATAATGGGAATGGTAGAAAACATTTTTTATGTTATTTTTTTATTATAATTTTAAATATTTGTAATGCTATATAGTTATCAACTACTGTTTAAATGAGTTTTTCGTGGGTATACCAGATACCTCATTCCAGTCCTCTCCTACAGTTGTCAGGACCATGTGACCAGGCTCCAGTCATCTGGATGGATTGTAGACCACTTCCCAACCTGACCATAAAAACCCCAGTAGTGCTTCACACTTGCTCTCTCTCCTCTTTCCATGCTAACCTCACAGGCCACAGGTCAGCATTACAAGATAAAAGGACCCCCAAGCGTTAGCATTTGAAGGAGCCACAGAAGCCCCACTGAAATGTAGTTTGAATCAGAAATCACCTATGCATGTATATATTAAACCACTGAAATTATTTATCTTCCTGCACCAAAGGTTAGAGCCAAATTAAGAAATCCAAAACTGGGGTGCTATAGGAATTTGGGGCAATACAACTATTTATTATAAGGTCTGTCTCACACCCTGAAAATCTAAGATGCCAGGCACATTCCCCTATCAAGTCAGCCACTGAGATTCTGGAGTTTATTTGTTATTGCAGTAAAACTGAGACTAGCCTGACTAACAATATTATGTTAAAACCAAGATGAATATATTAATGAGCAGAATTTAAAATTCACATGAATTTTTTAAGTTAAAACATGAAACTTTAAAGAAATGTCCTGCTTGAGGCAGGCTACTCTGGCTGTGCCCCAGACCCCCAAGGAGCTTATGCACATTTTCTTCTGCTATTAGGAAAACTTCAATGGAAATATCTGCAAACTATCCTAAGGCATTTGGCAGAGACAGTCTCTGGAGCCAGATGAAACCCAGTTCTGTTACTGCCTAACTGAATCCAAGTAAGTCACTCCCCTTCTCTGAGCCTCTGATTACCTGGCATGGGAACAACTGGTATTGGGTAAACTGCTTACCATTTGGGCCAGCTGGCCTAGAAGACCAGTAGAATTTCTCATAGCAAAGCAACAGCCCATTATTTAGGGTGACACCTGAATGTGTTTATGAAAGATAAGGTCTACCCAGACATGGTGAAGATGAGAAAGAACTTTAAATATTTTTAAAAGAAGTAAAATTGTTCATTAGGATAAATCACGTGAATTTTGGAGTGCCCAGCAGTCTCTTGAGAAGCACTCTCAAAGGAAATGAACAGAAAAGGCTGAGAAAGGAGGCAAAGCAGCTTGGTAAGAGGCCAGAGCCTATACAGGGCAACTCCCTGTTGTATTAGTTATCTATTGCTGCGTAACAAATCACCTCAAATCTTAGCAGCTTAAGGCAACAAACATTCATTATCTCACAGTGTCTGTTGATCAGGAAATTTGGAGCAGCTTAGCAGAGTGGTTCTAGTGGAGGGCCCCTTGTGAGGCTGCAGTCAAGATTAATGAATAAATGGTTAGATGTAGAAATAAACCCACTGATTCTAAGTCAGAGCCTATACAGAATATAATATAGAAAAGATAAGATTCAGAGCTGGGGGAATCCGAAGATGCCCAGTTCTAGCCCCGTCTCCACCTGCCAAACCTTGCGGGAACCTGAGGGGCTCACCCAATTCAGATGTCCACTTGGGGACTCAGATCATCCTAAAACCCCTCTTAGCTCTGAAACACTGGGTGCTGGGGCCCAGATGACCATCACAAGACACTGGGCATGTGAGATGAGGGCAGAGATGCACCCTGCACCAAGGACAGACAGCAGGCCTCGCTGACGCTTCCCAGGAGGAATTACCCTCCTTCCCACACCCAGGAGACAGGATCATTATCATCCAAAACACTGCATTTCCACACAGAGTGGAAATCCCATTCCTGGAAGCAAGAGCCTCTTGCTTGTTTGGGTTTGGGTATTTTGTGGTGTTTTGCGGGGGAAGTCTCTTTCTATCATGACACCATCCACCTCAACTTGTTGCTACCCACTTAATGCAGCTCAACCCCTCTTGCTTCCCGGGGGTGAGTACAGCAAGGACAACAGCCCAGATGCCACATGAAGGAAGGCAGTATAGAAGAGGTTCCAAGCAGTACGTGTACTCCAAGGAATATCAGGAAGGAAAGAGGAAAGCCGTGCCTATGTGAGCATATGTCGGATTCCTTGCACATACAAGTTGTTGTAAATCTTAACAGCAACCCCATAATGTAAGTGCTACTGGCACCACGTGTTACAGGTGAGAATAGTGAGGCTCGCTCTGAGCACCTACCTTGCCAATTCATTCAATCAATGTGGGGGGTGGGATTTGAATGGCATATGTAAACCCAAAGCCTCAAAACCTGGCTGGGCTAAAAAAGAAAAGAAGGAAGGAGGGAGCAAAACAGGGAAGCCATATCCATGAATGTTTCCTTTTAAGACCCATGATAGAAGGAAAGCCTAGCTCGGCTTGATGGGATGTGTTGATGGCATAGAAGTCAAGGTGCACTCTGTGCATGCAAGGCCCTCCCACTATTAAAGAGATTTAATGATTTCAAGAACCCTCAGGGTGTGTGTGGAGGGAAAAGGCAATGCGAAAAAGATCTCATCTGCCTCTGGTGTGGAAGGAAAGAAATGAGGGTGGAGGTCAAAATGGTCATTACAATCAATTTTCATAGTTACTTGAAATTAGAAGAGTATACTGTTGAGCGTGTGGACTCTGGAGCCTAAGTTTGAATCCCAGCTCTGACACTTCCTTGTGTGACCTTGAGCAAGGCTCAAAAAAGCTATGTGCCTCCGTATCACCATCTGTACAATAGGGATAACATCTAAGAAGTTTGTTAGAAGGGTTAAATGAGGTAGTATATTTAAAGTGATTAAGAGTGACTAGCCTAAGTAACAGCTCAATAAATGTTTGCTATTGTGATTGTTAGTGGTGGAGTATGTATACCAGAGCCAGACTGGCAGGATTCAAATCCCACTCAACTCCATTTCACAAGCTTGGGACCCTAGAGGACTTAGATAACCTTTCTGAAAAGGAGGGAGGAAATTGTATTTCAAGAGTCGTCGTGGCAGATTTTCTTTTCCAAAGATGGCTGCAACAGTATCTCCCACCCACATGGTCTTTCATACTGATGTTACCACTACCCTGCCAATAAGTGAAGATTAAGTCCCCTCCCCTTGAATATGTAAGGTCTGTGAACCCTTCCACAATAAAACATAATGGAAGTGAGGCTGCGTGATTTCTGAGAATAGCTTACAAAAAGCCCTGCAGCTTCTTTTGGGTTCTCTCATGATGCTCACCCTTGGAAAACAGGTTCCATGCTATGAAGAAGCCCAAGCTATCCACAAGTGGGCACACATGAGAGAAACTGAGCCTCCCAACCCAAAGCCAAGATGGACTGCCAGAACTCACTAGATAGTCAGGTAAGTGAGACACTGTTTAGTACCCACACTGTGCCAGCAGACACTGAATGGGACACAGACAAGCCCTTCCACTGAGTCCTGCCCAAGGTGCACACACATGAGCAAAATAAATGGTTGTGATTGTTTAGAGCCCCTAAGTTTGGGGGTGGTTTGTTATGCATCAATAGTAACTAAAATGAAACTCTGGGGAGATTATTAAATGATAATAAAATAAGTACATAGCTTAGTGCTTTCAGTCTGTTAAATGCTCCTTAGAGTTGAACAATCTTGGTGGTGTTCAGTAACTTCCCAAAGTCACTCAGCTAATTAAGGATGATGGCCACAATTCAACCCCAGGCCCTCAGTCTCTCTTCAAATTACGATGATGATCAGAAAGGTAAGTAAATCCAAGAATTCAAGCACCTCTTCTTCCACTGCTCCCAGATGGGAGGCTAGAATAAAAAAATGATGAGAACATGAGCAAAGACTTTCTCGGGCCTCTATACTAGAGTCTGGACTGAAAACAGAGAATCAGGAGACAATGGGTAAAAGAATATTGACTAGCCTTCTTTCTTCTCCTTTAAGCCAATCACCAAGAATTTAAGACACTTGTTTCTCCAGGGAAACACTGTCCCCTCTATGGAAAAGTAAAATATGCAAACATTGACCACAAGATAGATGAGAATGCATAATTCACAACTAGCTGCCTCTGTAGACTGAAACAGGAAAGAGTAGGCTGAACTTCAGGTCAGAAAAAAAATTCTAGCCTTTGCATCCCAGCACCTAAGTATTTAATTACAGAAAAGTTTTTGCCTCTGGGGAGACCAATGGAACCTGCATCAGCATCACAAGCTTCTTTAATATGATTCTGCAGTAAGCTGAGATATGCAGCACCCTGGCAATTGATATGCAAATTAAATAAACAGAACTACATAATAAATAATTATATCAGTCTAACGTGATGAATGAATTAATCATATCGGAGTGATGAGA
Source organism: Smutsia gigantea (assembly GCA_032199065.1). Classification (NCBI taxonomy): domain Eukaryota; kingdom Metazoa; phylum Chordata; class Mammalia; order Pholidota; family Manidae; genus Smutsia; species Smutsia gigantea. The sequence goes on from JAVSCE010009291.1 coordinate 122,674, forward strand.
AAAAGCAGGCACTGTCACCCGGATCATTGATTTTGAGAAAAATGAAGCATTCATAACAAAGCCATTTCAGGATAGGATGATGCCTTATACTGATTACCTGGACTGGCCTCTGAACAGAGTAGGTGCTCAATAAATGATAGTGGAATCAAATGGACTTTTGCACCAAGAGGTGCCTCTGCAGTTTATGGAATTATTTGTTCAATAAGCAATTGCATAGACATTTTCTCATTCCGATTTTATTTAAGAACAAAATAGCTCTATAAGGTAGGCCAAGGTAGGTGTTACCAACCTCCACTTTATAGTTAAACATAATAAAGCTAAGAGGCCAAGTGACTTGCCCCCAGTAACATGACTGGGATGAGAGGAACCTAGACTCATTTTGGGACTCCCAACATCTGGTGTATTACCCACTGTCTGCACCCCACTGATGGCGATATTTGTGTCTACATGAGTGAGAGTGTGCATAGAAAAAAATACTATAGCCATCCACAACTTCCCCACCTGTTTCCCATGATAAATCAATTCTAAATGTTATTTCAAATTTATACTTGAATACATTTTGTACCTCCCCTCATTTTCTTCTTTTGTTTAATTGCATACAGATAATCTCATTGTAGCCTCTTTTAAGAAACACAGGTAAGCCTGGGCAAAATAAAAGTATTACCCATCCATTAAAATTAATGATGAAGAAGAATATTTCGCCACATGGGAAAACTTCCACAATATATTGCTAAGCAAAAAGGTTTCCATACAGCATGTATCTTATCTGTATTACATTAACATATACATGTGCACACATAAGACAAGAAGACTAAAAGTGTGTGTCAAAAAGTAAACAGTGGTTATTTCCATGTGGTGGGATAATACAGAGTTTTTATTTCCCTCTTGGGGTACTTTTAAAGGCTTCTGGAAATTTATACAATGAGAAAGTATTATTTTGTAATTGAAATTATTTGTAAGACTAAGGCAAGCTATAGTAGGGGCTGGAGATAAAAACACTTCTGAGCCCACATCTAATAGAAGCTATAAATATTTCAGTGTTTTTTGTTTGTTTTAAGAGAATTACTTAACAATATGACTAAATTTTAAGGAGGTATGGGATAGGGAACAATTTAAAATCACAATGAAACAGGATATGCCCTCAAATCAGTGGCTCTTAGACACAATGAAATAATTGAAAAAAGAAGAGAAAAGAAAAAAATTTTTGAGCCCGCAAAGGCAAAACTCCCTAACGGCAATAAACCACAGACCCGGCTCTTTCTACTTGCCCAATCTCACAAAGGGCTAAACAACTCAAAAACCTCAGAGGCGGCCATCCTCACTGGTTCTACATGAGGATTTCATAGGGCCTAGGTGTGGGTAAAATTGTAATATTTCCAGAATATCTCACCTGGCTTTTAGTACATCTGCATATCAACAGGCGCTCAAGGGTGGAGAGAAGTATGGCTTTAGTGCATTTGCAACATTCCTCAGGGGTGGAGAGAAGTTCATCTCCATATCAGGGGGTAATTACCCGGGCAAAGGAGGGCTTATCTGTACCTGAGAAGTGAGGGGAGGGCCGGTTTTGCTTCTGCTGGAGCAGGAAAGAGAGAAGGCCCTGGATTGCAGTTTGCAAGCAATAAATGGATTTTAAACTTTGTATCTCCCTTTGACTGATTTCGGTTTTTAGAGGTATTTTGCCCCGGGATTTCCTCTCCCCAGACTTACACTAGGAAACCAAGCTATACCTCAAAGGGAAAGCAACTAGGCTCTTTCAGGGTAAGTAGGAGACCTGAAAATACATAGTCCTGACTCAAAATGAGTTTAAAAGGCAACAAAAGCTGACGGAGAGATTCATGCAATGCTTTTGTAGCAAAACAAAACAAAAAAAAAGTAAATCAATTTTTTTAATGAATTATAAGTATGCATCTCTAAGACAATATATCTTATGAGAATTTACACCAAGAAACACAAAAAAATGGTTTGGCCTCTCAAAGAAACTAAAAAAATTATGGAGACAAAAAATCAAAATATAAAATATAAAATTACAAGACAATAAATCATGACATGGAGCTAAGAAAATAGCTTAAAGGAACAATAATTAAGTCCACTGTAGAATTCAAAACAGCATAATGAACCAAGTCAACAATGAAAGCACAGGCTTGAGATCATCAGGAATGCAGAACGAAGAAGCACATTAGATAAACTGATCAAAGCAATCAGGGAAATAATGTCAGATGTGGAAGATAAACACCAGGGATCTATAATGGGTGTGTTAGGGGAGGGTTGTGTATTTTCCTCAGTTCTTGTCCCTGCTGCAACAAAGAATTGAAGGGCAAGGACACAGTAGTGAAGCAGAGTAAAAGTTTTATTTAAAGTTACTTAAAGAGAGAGAAAGTGTGGGCGACCTCAGAGAGAACAGAGCCTAAGGTTTAGGGTCTTGGGTTTTATGGGCGGTTGAGGATTTTCAGGAAAGCAACAAAGGGCCCGGTGTGGACCTGCCAAATTGGCCCAGAATGTTCATCTTTGTTAAGACATTAAGTTTCTTTTTTTAACTAAACACAAGAAATTTACTGCTTTGTTTCCTTTCCAGGATATCAGTTTCTGTCTGGAAACATATCAATCAAGACTGCGTGCCCTGCCTCCAAGGTGGGCTGAGCAACGGTCCCCATTTGATTTAAATGTAATCTTAGCTTTAAGACAGAATTCTTCCTGAATAAGCTGGGACTTTGAGCAGACTAAAATAAATCTTACAATGGTATGTGCTAATTGACCCAGTGAAAGCATAGGTTATGCTGAGATACTTTTATTTATCTGGGGAGTATTCAAACTTCTAGGCCAAGTTGCTCCTGGCCTTCTGAGCTTTCTGTTTTTAACTGGTTTGAGTCCCTTCTAGTGGGCTTTACTGGCCCTATTTCTTTCCACCCTACTCATATCTATTTTCTTGCCTAACAGGTGGATCAAAAAAGGAACTGAGGTAACAAAGCAGAAATTATATTCAGTTATATGTTAGAAGAAAATGTTCATGACCTTAAAGACAAATCTGACTATGACTATTGACAGGACTTGAAGGCATCAGAAAAAAATTACTGATAAGTGACCATCATGGAGAAATATCCCAATTAAATCCCAAAATACCAAGGATGAAAACAGAATTGCTCAAGCATGTAGGCCCAAATTGGTGATATATCAAGGGGCAAACGCAAGCCTTCGCCTTAGCATCCTAGATTCCAGGATACAATGGAGACAAATCCATGGAGATTTGAGGAGGAAAGTATTTTTGTACACTCAGCCAACCAGTTACTCATGTGTAAAGGTAGAAAAAAGAGGAGGAGAAAAGAGAGAAAAATGATCATGTAGAAATGGAAAGGGTAAAGGAAAGGAGAAGAAAATGCAGAAACAAAGATAAAGATCATCATATTCTCAAATATACAAGGCCTCAGCTATTAAGTTGATGCTAATGCACCACTGTGGAAAAAACAACTTGAAGCCACACTGTAAATAACCCAAAGCTCAATCAAAATACAAGATTTCAAAAATGAGTAAGCAGTGATATCAAAGTAGTTTAAATTCCTGATGAAATTCAAAACGAGAATTGCAGCCAAATAATTGTGGTAAATGTAGCAATAAAAATTTTTAATCAATTTTTTGTATCAGTTCTAAAATGTAAAAAATAACCTCTAATTAGAAATAAAAGTAGACTGTAAGTCTACTCTGTCACAAAGATGATACTAACAAAACAGAAAACAGATTTAAAGGCAAAGACACCAGTTGAAACTAAAAGCATAGAAAGTGTGAACTCAGCAGTAGAAGATTCTCAAAATGAAACCAAAACCAATAAAAACAAGTATATGTCACTTATCAGAAGAAAACTAAAGCTATAACTCAAAGATGGAAAACATACCAGACAAAAAGATATATAAAGGCAAAAATACAGCAGAAAAAAATTTCAAAGAAAATAAAAACAGAGATTACTCTATTTATAGATGATTAGATTGAATTCAGTGAGGGGAACAGTATTAAGTTTTACCAAAAAGAAGTAATTTTTAAATTGAACAATGGCACAATCCACAAGTGGTCTGAATAGCATAGCATCAAACATTATAAAGGAAAAACTGCTGAAAATATAAAATGAGAGCTGAAAGAAAATATAGTGGTTAATCAGGAAGCAAATAAGTATTAAAGTAAGGGATTTGATCAATATTATTTAAGCCAATGTAAAAGCATTATTCATACTTTCTATACTGCAAATAAAGAATTTAGTTATTTTCCTAACACCCATTAGTTACAAAATCAACCAATATTAAACAACCAAGAAAATCCCATTAAGTGCCCAAAAAAGAAATTAATAACATAGATTATATTCTTCACTCACACTACAATAAACTACAAACTAATTTCAAAAGTAGAACAAAATAATTACTATAACAGCTTGGAAATAATTCTTGAGTCAAAAATAAAGCCAAAATAACAATTACAGAAATTTGGAGAAAAGCAATAATGAAACCAACACGTATCTAAATACATGGAAAGTGACCAAAGTATACTAAAAGTAAATTTCATAGCCTTAAAATAACTGAGCAAGAAATCAATTATTGAAGAAGTCAACTCAACAAGCAAGAAAAATAAAAGTTGAGTGAAATAGAAGGGCTTAATAAAGGTAAAAGCAGAGTCAATGTATGAAAAAGTTAAAAAAAATACCAAACTTAATAAATAAATCCAAGAGCTGGTTCTTTGAGAAAAAGACCATAAGCTAGATATATCATGAAATAATCTAATTAAAGAAAAAACAGAACAAAAACATGAGAAAAAGAACTGGGGAGGTACAGAAAGACTTAAAAACTCAGAAAAAAATTCAAAGACTCACTTGTCTGCCAATAAACCTGGGAACTCCAATAAAATTAAATATGTATAATATGCATATACATAAACCTCTCAAAAGAGCACTGGATCCAAGCACTGTCTAGGGCAATTCATTTGGTATTTTAAATCCCTCAGACCTTGCTATTCGCAGTGTGGCTTACACATTGGCAGCCTGGACCCCCAGAGAGCTCATTGGAAAGGCAGACTTTCAAACCCAACCCAGAACCTACTGAATCTGCATTTTAACAAGCTTCCCCAGTGACTCATAAGCAGGTTAAAGTTTGAGAAACATAGTTTTAGATCTAGAGAAAAAGAACAAAATTCTTTTATACAGAACACAAAAAACCTACATATTGTTTTATTTATGTAGACTCAAAAAAATTCTAGAATAAAGTTTCTAACAATAATTCCACACCTGTTAAGCAAATACAACAAAAAAGTGGAATTCATTCCAGGAATGTGACCATAGTGTATTACTAAGTTATATAGTAATAAGTAAATGAGTAAATAGAATAAATAAAAAGAATATGGGTGGGAGTGGATTAAAGATGGCAGCGTGAGAGGTGAGACAGAGGCTTCCTCCTAAAACCTCATATAATATGAAAATAAAGCTACATCAACTACTCTTGAAAGAGCAACAGGAAAGAGGACAGCAACAAACTGCATACACCTGGAGACAAGAGCACCCCTCGCAGAAAAGGGTAACTTACTAAAGCTGTGGTTCTGCAGGATCCAAGCCCTTCCCCCACGACAGCTCACCAGTGGGAGGAACAGGAACGGAGCAGGGAGGGAGTGGAGATGTGGGACTGCTGAATACCTAACTGGAGATCTGCTCTGGGAGCACAAACCTACATTACATGGTGCTTGCACGATACTCTTGTAATTAGGGGGTTGGAAAGCTAAGACAGGCAGAATTCCTGGAGCGACTAAGAATCCAGCTGCTTGTGAAAGCAGGGATCCATACCCAGCTGCTCGGGGACAAAAGAAGGGCAGGCAGTCTGAGAGACTTCCTAACAAAGAAGCCCTTAGCAAGAGAGCTACTAAAGGGGCAAGGATTGCACGGAGCTTACTGCTCAGGAGAAAGGACAGGCAGACAAAATTGTCCAGGTGCACTCTTGCCCAGCAGGTTGGGAGCTTTCACGATCTTCAGGTGCTCCAGCTCCCTGGCTGCCTACACAGCTCCAAGAACCCCTTCTGTGACAGGCAGACTTGTGCGCCTTTCTTCTGGCCAGCCCCACTGGGCTTGCAAACCAGGAAATCCTTCCCTGGTGTTAGGCCAGCCAGAGGGAAGATCTGTCTATAGCAACTAAAAATGCAAAGCACAGAGGCTTATACCTGTGTGCTCAGCCCACTGGTTCCGGCAGTGGAGACAGGCATAGCAGCCAGGAACCAGGAAACAGCCCTTTCCTCCCCGGAGGCACCAATACTACTCCCCTACAATCCCCACATTGCTTCAGGGGCTGAGCAGCTCCAGAGAGTAGAGCGCCTGGGCACTAGAGGGCGCCATACACAACTATGAAACGCCAAAGGCACCTGGTCCAGAGTAAAATTATGAACACAACTCCTGAGAAAGATTTAAATGATATGGACCTTATGACTCTCCCTGAAAGGGAGTTCAAAATAAAAATCATTAACATGTTCATGGAGGTATGGAAAGATATTCAAGAACTCAGGAATGAATTCCGGTCAGAGATCCAATCATTGAGGAACACAATGGATGGTATTAAAAGCAGATTGGATACGGTGGAGGAGACAATAAATGAAATAGGAACTAGAGAAGAGGAATATAAAGAAGCTGAGGCACAGAGAGAAAAAAGCATCTCTAAGAATGAAAGAATATTGAGAGAATTGTGTGACCAATCCAAACGGAATAATATTCGCATTATAGGGGTACCAGAGGAAGAAGGGAGAGAAAAAGGGATAGAAAGGGTCTTTGAGGAGGTGATTGCTGAAAACTTCCCCAATCTGGGGAAGGAGATAGTCTCTCAGGCCATGGAGGTGTGCAGATCTCCCAACACAAGGGACCCAAGAAAGACAACAGCAAGACATATGGTAATTAAAATGGCAAAGATCAAGGTTAAGGACAGACTGTTAAAAGCAGCCAGATAGAGAAATAGGATCACATACAAAGGAAAACCCATCAGGCTATCATCAGACTTCTCAGGAGAAACCTTACAGGCCAGAAGGGAGTGGCATGATGTATTTAATGCAATGAAGCAGAAGGGCCTTGAACCAAGATTACTTTATCCGGCAAGATTATCATTTAAATTTGAAGGAGGGTTTAACAATTCCCAGATAAGCAAAAGCTGAGAGAATTTGCCTCCCACAAACCATCTCTACAGTGTATTTTGGAGGGACTGTTATAGATGGAAGTGTTCCTATGGTTTAATAGCTGTCACCAGAGGTAATAAAACCACAGTAAAGAAAATAGAACAGCTAATTACTAAGAAAATGCAAAATTAAATTAACTATCCCCAAAGTCAATCAAGGGATAGACAAACAGTACAGAATATGATATCTAATATATAAAGAATGGAATAGAAAGAAAAACGAGGAAACAAACAAACAAACAAAGAACCTTTAGATTGTGTTGGTAATAGCATATTAAGTTAGCTGTTAGACTTTTAGATAGTAGGGAAGTTAACCTTGAACCTCAGGCAACCACGAATCTGAAGCCTGCAATACCAATAAGTACATACCTATCCATAATCACCCTAAATGTAAATGGACTGAACGCACCAGTCAAAAGACATAGAGTCACTGAATGGATAAAAAAACAAGACCCATCTATATGTTGCCTTCAAGAGACTCACTTTAAACCCAAAGACATACACAGACTAAAATTGAAGGGATGGAAAAAGATACTTCATGCAAACAACAAGGAGAAAAAAGCAGGTGTTGCAGTACTTGTATCAGACAAAATAGACTTCAAAACGAAGAAAGTAGCAAGAGATAAAGAAGGACATTACATAATGATAAAGGGGTCAATCCAACAAGAGGATATAACCATTTTAAATATATATGCACCCAACACAGGGGCGCTGGCATTTGTGAAACAAATACTAACAGAATTAAAGGAGGAAACAGACAGCAATGCATTCATTTTAGGAGACTTCAACACACCACTCACTCCAAAGGACAGATCAACCAGACACAGAATAAGTAAAGACACAGAGGCACTGAACAACACACTAGAACAGATGGACCTAACAGATATCTACAGAACTCTGCACCCAAAAGCAGCAGGATACACATTTTTCTCAGGTGCACATGGAACATTTTCCAGAATAGACCACATACTAGGACACAAAAAGAACCTCAGTAAATTCAAAATTATTGAAATTCTACCAACCAACTTCTCAGATCACAAAGGTATAAAACTAGAAATAAATTTTAGAAAGAAATCAAAAAAGCTCACAAATACATGGAGACTTAACAACATTCTCCTAACTAATCAATGGGTTAACGACCAAATCAAAACAGAAATGAAAGAATATATGGAGACTAATGATAACAACACAAAGCCACAACTTCTGTGGGACTCATCAGAGGCAGTCCTAAGAGGAAAGTATATTGCAATCCACACCTATTTAAAGAAGGAAGAACATCTCCAAATGAATAATCTAAAGACACAATTACTGAAATTGGAAAAAGAAGAAGAAATGAGGCCCAAAGTCACCAGAAGGAGGGACATAATAAAGATTAGAGAAGAAATAAATAAAATTGAGAAGAATAAAACAATAGAAAAAAATGAATGAAACCAAGAGCCGGTTCTTTGAAAAAATAAACAAAATAGATAAACCCCTGGCCAGACTCATTAAGAGAAAAAGAGAATCTACACACATAAACACAATCAAAATGAGAAAGGAAAAATCACGACGGACCCCACAGAAATACAAAATATTATAAGAGAATATTATGAGAATATGCTAACAAGCTGGAAAACATAGAAGAAATAGACGACTTCTCAGAAAAATACAACCTTCCAAGACTGACCAACCAAGAAACAGAAAAACTAAACAGACCAATCAACAGCAATGAAATTGAATCAGTAATCAAAAAACTACCCACGAACAAAACCCCCGGGCCGGATGGATTCACCTTTGAATTCTACCAGACATATAGAGAAGAAATAACACCCATTCTCCTTCAAGTTTTTCAAAAAATAGAAGAGGAGGGAATACTTCCAAACTCATTCTATGAAGCCAGCATCACTCTAATACCAAAACCGGGCAAAGACCTCACCAAAAAAGAAAATTACACACCAATATCCCTGATGAACGCAGATGCAAAAATACTCAACAAAATATTAGCAAACCGAATTCAAAAATACATCAAGAGGATCATACACCATGATCAAGTGGGATTCATCCCAGGGATGCAAGGATGGTACAACATTCGAAAATCCATCAACATCATCCACCACATCAACAAAAAGAAGAACAAAAACCACATGATCATCTCCATAGATGCTGAAAAAGCATTTGACAAAATTCAGCATCCATTCATGATTAAAACTCTCAACAAAATGGGTATAGACGGCAAGTACCTCAACATCATAAAGGCCATATATGACAAACCCACAGCTAACATCATACTTAACAGCGAGAAGCTGAAAGCTTTTCATCTAAGATCGGGAACAAGACAGGGATGCCCACTCTCTCCACTGTTATTCAACATAGTACTGGAGGTCCTAGCCACGGCAATCAGACAAAACAAAGACATACAAGGCATCCAGATTGGTAAAGAAGAAGTCAAATTGTCACTATTTGCAGATGACATGATACTGTACATAAAAAACCCTAAAGACTCCATTCCAAAACTACTGGAACTAATATCTGAATTCAGCAAAGTTGCAGGATACAAAATTAACACACAGAAATCTGTTGCTTTCCTATACACTAATGAAGAACTAACAGAAAGAGAAATCAGAAAAACAATTCCATTCACAATTGCATCAAAAAGAATAAAATACCTAGGAATAAACCTAACGAAGGAAGTGAAAGACCTGTACTCTGAAAACTACAAGACACTCCTAAGAGAAATTAAAGAGGACACTAACAAATGGAAATGCATCCCATGCTCTTGGCTAGGAAGAATAAATATTGTCAAAATGGCCATACTACCTAAAGCAATCTACAGATTCAATGCAATCCCTATCAAAGTACCAACAGCTTTCTTCAATGAACTGGAACAAATAATTCTAAAATTCATATGGAACCACAAAAGACCCCGAATAGCCAAAGCAATCCTGAGAAGGAGAAATAAAACAGGGGGAATTATGCTCCCTGACTTCAAGCTCTACTACAAAGCCAAAGTAATCAAGACAATTTGGTATTGGCACAAAAACCGACCCACAGACCAGTGGAACAGAATAGAAAATCCAAACATTAACCCAAACATATACAGTCAATTAATATTTAATAAAGGAGCCTTGGATATACAATGGGGAGATGACAGCCTCTTCAGCAGCTTGTGTTGGAAAAACTGGACAGCTACATGTAAGAGAATGAAACTGGACTACAGTCTAACCCCATGCACAAAGGTAAACTCAAGGTGGATCAAAGACCTGAATGTAAGTCATGAAACCATAAAATTCTTAGAAAAAAACATAGGCAAAAATCTCTTGTACATAAACATGAGCGACTTCTTTATGAACATATCTCCCCGGGCAAGGGAAACAAAAGCAAAAATGAACAAGTGGGACTATATAAAGCTGAAAAGCTTCTGTACAGCAAAGGACACCATCAGTAGAACAAAAAGACATCCTACAGTATGGGAGAATATATTCATAAATGACGTATCCGATAAAGGGTTGACATCCAAAATATATAAAGAACTCACGCACCTCAACAAACAAAAAGCAAATAATCCAATTAAGAAATGGGCAGAGGACATGAATAGACACTTCTCTAAAGAAGAAATTCAGATGGCCAACAGGCACATGAAAAGATGCTCCACATCGCTAATCATCAGAGAAATGCAGATTAAAACCACAATGAGATATCACCTCACACCAGTGAGGATGGCCAACATTCAAAACACAAACAACAACAAATGTTGGTGAGGATGTGGAAAAAAGGGAACCCTCCTACACTGCCAGTGGGATGCAAATTAGTTCAACCATTGTGGAAAGCAGTATGGAGGTTCCTCAAAAAACTCAGAATAGAAATACCATTTGACCCAGAAATTCCACTCCTAGGAATTTACCCTAAGAATACAGCAGCCCAGTTTGAAAAAGATAGATGCACCCCTATGTTTATTGCAGCACTATTTACAATAGCCAAGAAATGGAAGCAACCTAAGTTTCCATCAGTAGATGAATGGATAAAGAAGATGTGGTACATATACACAATGGAATATTATTCAGCCATACGAAGAAAACAAATCCTACCATTTGCAACAACATGGATGGAGCTAGAGGGTATTATGCTCAGTGAAATAAGCCAAGCCGAAAAAGACAAGTATCAAATGGTTTCACTCATATGTGGAGTATAAGAACAAAGAAAAAATACTGAAGGAACAAAACAGCAGCAGACTCACAGAACCCAAGAACGGACTAATAGTTACCAAAGGGAAAGGGACTGGGGAAGATGGGTGGGAAGGGAGGGATAAGAGGGAAAAAGGGGCAGTATGATTGCAGATGTAATGTTGGGGGCGCATGGGGAGGGTTGTACAACTATGGGATGTGAACAATTTCCAGGGATGTGTTGTTTTAATTTGTCTGATTTTTCACATACTATTCAAGATCAAATAGACAACATTCATCATGGTATTGATAAGTTTTCACAAATGCCTGGATTGTTAAATTGGTTTTCTTTGTTTCATTGGATATGGCCTATAATTGTAGGTCTAATACTGTTATGTATTTGTATTCCTGTTCTCCTAGTGTGTGTGTGGAAGGCAGTTGTTGGTCTTTTAAAGCCAATACAAGCATATGCTACTTTTCAAGAATTAATTTCAAGAAATAAGTGATTCCTTTTAAACAACTTTATGAAATCATATACGGATTCCCCACCTGCATTTGCTGCAAGAAAATAATCGTGTATATTATCCAGAATTATAGCTGCTGGCTGTTCTCTCTTTCGTATTTTATCTCCCTGTTTGGTCCCAGGAGATGGCTGGTTAGCCAGAGACAGGTAAGATTCCTCATGGGAGGAACAACCTAAGACAGGCACAGTCACAAGGGACCTCAGGTGAGCAACGTGGGGGCCAGCTGAGGTGAGGCATAGAACCACACCTCTCCAGACGAGAGAGACATTGCCTGTGACAAGCTATGTCACAGGCTGAGCCCAGCTAATCATTATTCTGGTACCTTCCACAAATATATGCATATGCATTTGTGTCAATTAAAACAAAAAAGGGGGAAATGTGGGATTCACTTATAATTTAAGTATAAAAATCATATGAATAATCATAGTTGACTTGATTGATTATAGTAAATGAATTAGTTTCTCTGATATGACTGCCTTTGCATTGCTCACCTTGTGAGAACTTGTTCACTATGTTCCTTGCATTGTTCACCTTGTGGGAGCTTGTTCACTGTACTGGAACTTGTTCGTTGCATGGTGAGCAATAATGTCTTGTGTATTGAAAAGTTGTTAAGAGAGAAAACCTCAAAAGTTCACATTGCAAGAAAAAATAATTTGTAAGTATGTATGTTGAAGGATGTTAAGTAAACTTACTGTGATAATCATTTCACAATAAAAAAAAGGGAAAAAAAAGAATATGGGGGAATTTATATTTAAAAAATTAATTTTAGACTGGAGATGGCTTTTCTGAGTCTGGTTTCCAAGACAGAAACCAAAAAAGCAGTGGTTGAAATAATTCATAAAAGTTTATACAACCTCTATTGTAAAAGTCATTACAATTATAAACAAGATTTAAAGAAAAATTATTAACTCAGAAAATATATTCAAAGCTTCTGACAAGGCATTATTATCTAAAATACATAAAGAACTACTAAAACTTACCAAAAAGAGCAGCCACTCCAAAAAACAATGGATGAAGGATATTAAAGATACTAACCAATTCACAAAAAAAGGTAAATGGTCAATAAATAGGCCCATGCTTTCATTCATTCAAACACTAAGCATTAAACAAGCATTTACTATTTCTAGACACAGGTTCAACCTTCTGTTCTAGCAAACAAAACAAAGTAACTACCTATAAGTAAAGATAATCTAACCAAAACATTATCCAAAAAATGCCAATTAACATATATTCACCCAACTAACAGACAGGCAAAGATTTAAAAGACAGATTAATATCCCAGGTTGACAAGGATGCCAGAAAATGGACACCTTCATACATCAGTGATGGAGTTTAAACTGGTACACAATTGTGTTTAATTTAATAAAATAACTCTTAAAGGCATACTTTTTACAGACTATATCCACAAGAAAGAGACAAATATGTAGGAAAATCTCCATCACAGCATTATTTGCAACAGCGAAAAAACGTAAATGTCCACTGATATAAGAATGGCATAAAAATATCAAGTAAAACTTCCAGATATCTTATTTGTTTGCATGAAGCATTTATTATTTTTTAATCCTATCAAAAGCACAATAAAAGGCTATTTTGAAATATTTTACTTATTTTGCAGCACTTCACATCCAGAGCTCAGATATTTAGGGGAAATAGGAACCCTAATACATTTTAAATGATGACAGTGAAATAATTTATGTGAGGATAGGGTCCCGCGTGTAAAATACACACAGGAAACGCAGAGGCGGTGGCCAAGTGGTAAGGCATCAGTCTCGTAAAATATACGCAGGTTTAAGGATGTAAATATCATTCAAAGCTTTCTGAAAGTGAAGTCCAAGGCTGCCTCGGTGCCAGTGATGGCTGAGTCCAACAGTCCTCAGCGTGATGCTCAGCACTGAACAGGGAGCTGTTCAGGTGCCTTCATCCTTGCTCCTCCAAATATTCATATGCCCTCCTAAGCATCCATTGTCCATGCAGAAGCCAGAGGGCTCTTTCTAAAAATATGAGTTAAATCCTAGCTTTCCCTCCGTTGCTCTAACCACAAAAATACAGACTCCCAACCATAATGGCCCACAGAACCCTGTGTGATCGTGACAGGACGCCGCCCACTCTCCAACTCCATCTCACTCCATCTTTCCTTTTGCATCATGTGGTCTGGCCACACGGGCCCTAACAATTCCTGTTAGGAACATTCTGGGCTCTCTCCCACCTCTGAACTTTTTGCACACGATCTCTCCATTCTCTCCAGAGTGAGTTTTATCATTCTTCAAGACTCAGCTTAAATACCATCTCAGAAAGGCATCCACTAACTGGCCCTCTTATTATTAGATATTACAACTCCCTGCCTGTCTCCATCATTACACTTACCACAATTTTTTTTGTGGATAAAAAGAAATTGGCTGTTATTTTTTAATGAATTATTGGTTTATTTATTCACTATCTGTCTCCTCCATTGGAATGCATGTCCCAGAAAGTAGATCCTATATCTGTTTTGCTCTTCATTGAATCTCCGGCAATCTAACTCTGAACCTGCCATTCTGAGAGTATGCAAGTACTGTTAAATGAGTGAATGAATGTGAAAACAATTTTGAACAAGCATCAAGAAACCTATACATGTTTAAAAGAAATATTTTTTATCATCTTTTCCTATTTCTGGGACTCAGTCCTAAGGAAATTATCAGTACATGAACATTAATAGCCAAAGATTTTCATTACAATATTCTTCTATTAACAAAAACTAAACAACCTGCATGTCCATCCGGAGGGAATTATTTAAATGAGTTAATATATGCAATGGAATAGTCAATCATAAAGTATATAGTAATATAAATTTTAAAAGGGGAGTAAGAAATAATGCACAGTTGAATCCTAAATTTATACAAACAGAGCATACAATTCTATATGCAAAGTAGGAAAAAATGGTCCAAAATATGAGTCGTGGTTTTGGTTTCTTCCATATATTTCCTGCATTTTCCAATATACCTATTTTCTAATTTTTGACACTGAGTAAGAGGATACATTTTTAAAGCAAATGCAAAAAAAAGCACAATTTTTTTTAATTTTTCAAAAAATAGGTCACTCTACACTATGAGTGTAATATTCAGGTTTTTGAGGAAAAGGAAACTTATTTTCAAATACCTTTGATATTAAATAAAAAATACCTTTGAAAATAGGCAGAATACTATACTCAATCAAGGAAGATTTCTCTAGTACAACTGCATGAAATTCTATCAGTATGTAAAGCACAGTAATAGTGTATGCTAATTCATTCCGAGTCCCGAAATCCACAGAAAAAAATCATTAATATGGACTCTTTAACCTCAAAATCTACAGAAATGCACTACATCCTCCAGTCTTCAGTACTGTGTCTATCAGCTCCTTCTACTCTCTGCTCTGAAGGAAACCTTCAATGTGCTCTGGTTTCTCCAGCTATCCCTTTTTGTGTGTATGTTTCACACTCAGCTTCCCTTTGAACTTGACATCCTTATCCCCCTTATTCTCCCCAGGGCTGTCTCTTTCTCCTTCATTGGCCATAATTTGAAAATATATGAGAAGCATTTGTTGAACTGCGTTTCTTCCCATTAATATAAAATCACATGAGTGACATCATCTGTTTACATTTCTCTCAAAAAGAACTCAATTAGGTTATTTGTGTTCCTGAAGGTCACTGAGATTCAGGAGTCTATCAGCACCCTTCATAAGAGGCCCCCTAGGAAGAGAGAAGTACCCTTGCTGAGAAGTCTAGCACTTCAGCACACAGGCAGACATTGATGATAAGCTGATTAAAACTTAGCATGAAAAAAAGCTGTGAGGCAAGGTGCGGTTTGGCAATTTATAGAGTCTGCCCAGAAATCTGTAGACCACAGTGTCTAGCTCCTAGGAGGTCATAAAAATAGCATCTCATTCTAATTCAGGAGGACAAATCCTTCATACATCAGCATGAGTCTTACCCAGAACAATCATAACAGTCAGAACAATATGAAATCGAGACCAGAGTCAAGAGAAGTCCAGAAAGAGAGCAGATGGCAGCTTATGAGATCACGTAGTCAATCAAAAGGTTAAACAGGATTTGAAACATCATTGCTTAAGTAAAAAATAAAGTACCCAGCAGAGTGAAAGTGAAAGCTGTCTGTTAACTAAGCAGTTTTGTTCTTTCCTTTGACAATTTAAAGGGTTTAGAGGGAACAACAAAAATTCAAAAAGAAAAAGTATTTCTTTTTAATTCCAACTTTTTGGAAATAGAAACTCATATTTGATTTTAACAAATCTCAGAATGGAAATACTGGCTTCTGACCTTAAATACACACATCACCAGCTCTTACTATTCCTCTAACTTCAGCCATTTTGGCCTTCATGAGTTCTTTATCATTTCATTTTCAATAACTTTGATAGGTAAATTAAGCCACTGTACCAAATGTTATGATTTAGATAAAGACCTAGAAACACTAATATTTCTCATTATGGATTTTGCTTATCCAACTGAATCCAAAAGAACCAGCTAATTTGAACCATGTAGAGAAAGTGTCTGGGAAGAACATTGCAGACTTTTGAGACCACTGAAAATATAAACCCACCAACCGAAGATTTCCCCTCCTAAGTGACTCTCACTCAGTTTGTCATCGTGGTACATGGTTTAGCAACTTTAAAACCATGATCAAATTCTCTCTTTAAAATGCAAGCAGAATCATTCCTTGGCCTACTCCGAAAAGTTCTGAGTCTTTAGGCTCAGAAAAGTACGAGGCATCGCAGTCCATACTTCAGGCATCGTGGGCTCCTACCAGCTATGTGACCTTGGCCAGGGTATAGCCTCTCATTGCCTGGGTTTCCTGAACTGTAAAGTGGGTAAAAGAATAGAACCTTCCATGAGTATGAAATAAAATAACCCAAGTAAAAGTAATCCAAGTAAACATCCAATAAGAGAATCCAAGTGAACGTGCCCAATAAATGTTAGGTTATTATTCCTTGATCAGAATGCTGCCGGACCAGTTTTGTCATGTTCTCAAGACATAAAGAATCACTCTTCCTAAAGGCTGAGAGATGGCCATATGGCTCTTGTGAGGTAGGGGGGCCGACATGTGGCTAAATGAAAACAAAGAAGCAAAGACTAACATTCCTCTTGACCTGGCATGCTGCCCTTCCTCACCCAGCCCCTGCGCTGCATGATGGCCAGGGCGATGGTCAGAACAGGAAGCCACTCCAGTCTATCAGGCACCTGTTAGGTGGAAGTTTGGGGTCCTCCACCTGACCTCGTAAGTCAAAAACTTCCTTCTGAGAACATTCTGGTAGTCCTCATGCTTCACAGGAATGTGGCGACCGTAAGCATCTTGTGGTTGAGCTAATGGCCATGATGCCTTGTTGAGACGTGACAGGAGCTGTGGGCAGCTACTAGCAAGGCAGAGCAAGAGGCAAAGAGAGGTGGGGACTACCTCAAGGTCAACAAGTATCTCCTTCTCCAGCAGCTCCAATGTTTCTTCCAAAAAAATAAAAGAGCTTGAAATGAGGTGATATGAAATGAGGTGCCTGCCCTGAAAAAGGACAAAACACAGATGGCACTCCAAGTCTGTCTATCCGTGCATCATTCATTCGCTCACTAACTCACTCACTGATTCTTACGTGATGCTGTGCCCAGCCTGGTGAGAGAAACTGGGGACAAAGAAATGCCCAAGAGGCAGGCCTTGTCCTTGAGGAGTCTACAGGCTCTTGGGGGAAGGGCCTGTCAAGAGACACATTCAGCCCAGCATCTTAACAGGCCATTAGAGGCTGAGCTGGGGTGCTGACACACAGGAAAGAGAGGGGGCTGAAGAGGAGTTGCCAGGAAAGGGGAGTGGCAGGGGCAGAACAGCGAAGGAAGAGGGGCAGGCCATGTTCTTCAAGTCATACAAGGTTCAGAGCTGTGCTGTGGAGGGCATGGGAGATGGTACCAGACGTGGTCCCTGCCTTCAGGGCCCCTGTACTCTAGGTAAGGAGCTGGAACTTCACTTGAGGGCAAAGGGGACCATCCCCTGGAGGGAGGGCGAGAGAGCAACGGGCTCAGCTTTGCATTTAAGAAAAATCATGCTGCCGTCTTCGGCCCCTGACTCATCCCTCCTGACTCATTCCTTTTGCTGGGCATCTGTGACTGTGGCTGCATTTACATAAATTCTGACCATCCGACCTCCCCGGACAGCGGGGGCTCCTCACACCTCAGTGCTCTTTACTTCAGGTACACTGGAGCAGAGTAGAGAGGAAAAGCATCTCCCAGCCACAGGCACGCTTCCAGCTGCCTGAGCGATACCTCCAAGCTGCCTGCCCAGTGGTGGCACTAGTGCAGCCGAGGCCATGCTCATCACCTTTCCCACCACACCGGCTCCTCCTTCCTCCCTGTCCTGGCCACCCAGGTTCAGAAGCTCCTTCTCACTCCTCGCCACACTCCGTCTGCCACCCAGCCCCCACCACTGCCCCCACCCCAATTCACACCGCAGTGACCTTACTTGTGAACTCTTTCTGCACACACCTACCTGGGCTCTTGGCCACCAGAAGTCCTCCCTGCCAATCCATCTCCCGTGACCAAGTCCCGCCCCGTGAACTCTGGCATTCTCTAATCTCCCAACAGCGCAGCGGTCACTGTTAGGAAGACATTCAGAACCAGGTTAGCTGTGGCCCTGGGAGGCTTTCCTGCAGGGTCTCCTTCCTCACACTCACCTTACTCAGTCCTCCCCATTAAACAAATGGCCAGCCCACCTTGCACGTCTTACTCTGGCTTCTGCTCACAGAGTGTATGAGTCAAACCGACCCCCAGGAATTTATGTGCCCGCCCCCAACCTCAGAATATGACATTATTTGAAATAGGGTCTTTGCAGCTGTAACCAGTTAAGATGAGATCATACTGGAGAAGGTGAGTCCTAATCCAAGGACTGGTGTCTCTATAAAAACTTAAAAACAAAGGCATACGAGAAGACAGCCATGCCACAGACAACAGAGGCACAGCCTGGAGCCAAGTGTCTGAAACCAAGAGGATGTCAAGGATGACCAGGAGGAGTTAGGAGATGGGTATGAAACAGATTCTCTCTCGGAGCTCCCAGAAGGCACCTGTACTGCCAACACCTTGACTCCAGGCGTCTAGCCTCCGGGACTATGGGAGAGTTCATTTCTGCTGTTCTAAGCCACCCAGTGTTTAGTACTTTGTTATGACAGCCCTAGGAAACTAATACCTACTGTCCCCATACCACCACCTAAAACACTCTGTACCCTTCCCTCTGGCTGACCAATGGGACCTTCTCCAAAGGCCTCCTGTGGGTAGCCATGGTACTCTCCCTGACCATCCGACCATCCAAGACTTTGCCATGTCTTATCAGCCCTGGTTTTCGGGGGGCTCTCCATTCCAATGGCCATTAATACAAGTTCAGTTACCTTGAATTACTAATAGGCAAACAAGGGCTTGGGAGAGGGACCATTCATCTCCTTCAGGGGTGGTCATTTTCACTTTATGGCCACAGGTTTCTCTCCTAATTCCAGCCACCACTCCCCAAATACGTGCCTTTGGTCACCAGTGGAGGCAGATACACAGCATTAAAATTGCCCATCATTTGCCCCCAAACTCCCATTCTACATGTATCATCCTCACACCACCCACTGTGTGCCCCCAACCATTCCACCCTATCTAGCACAGGCTGAATGTCCAGCCACATCTGATCCCCTATAAACCTTGCGCACCCCACCTCAACACCTGTACTCAAATGCTCTTCTCTATCTTCCCATCCTCTTAAATTTGTACAGCCCTTCAAGGCCCACCCTTCACAAAAAGTCTTTCTCCATCATAGGTATTGGAAATTCACTCTCTTCCTTTATGATTGGTTAGGGCTTGGCTTATACATCAACATTAGGATATTCTTACCATGAGCTACACTGCAGCCATGTCTGCAAAACTCTGCCCCTTACCAGCTGTGTGACCTTGAGCAAATCATGTAACCTCTGGACCTCACTTTCCCCATCTATACAGTGGGCCCGATTGTAGCATCAACCTTGCAATGTCATGACAGATAAGAGAATGCAGGTAAAGCATTTAGCAGAGAGTCTCATACTTAGTAACACTCTGTGTATGTTAGTCGACAGTATCATTACCATCACCCACTGTCATCCTTATCATACTATCATCATCAAATCTTATTTTCAAATTCCTTACTTGCATCAGCTAGCAACACAGAGTTGCATAAATTCAGCACTTGCAAGGGGAAAAAAAGAACAAAAAACACCCTTCAAAATTAATGCCCCCACTAACCATGAGTACCAGGCAGGTTCTTCATGTATCAAGGACAGCATATTATTATCCTCGTAAAATGCCTTTCTTCCCAAGAGATTAAAGAGCTGGGAAGATCTTGTTCCACACAGCTTCACAAGTCCCCTGAGAGAGGGGCAACAGGTACACATCGATTTTGCACCGTTCTCAGTTGTATCAGGACAGAGACAAGAAGCAAAACGGTTGTCCCTAGAGCTGGAGGCTGCCCTCTCCCCAGGTCTGGAGAATTCAGGAAACATGGATACCCTCCTACTTATCCTTAGGCAGGTGGCCCTTGCTTACTCTGAAAGGAAATGAGAATGCTGCAGGCTGTTGGTTTACATCCAAGGTAGACTCACCTTCCATTTTTACTCTTGGACTCATTCATTCACTTATTCATTCACTCATTTAAAATCCTTTGCTAAGCCTATGTTCCCACGTGCTCTATAAATATCTCTATGGAGAATGAAAGAGGCCAGAGAGCCAAGTATAGCCCCCAAAGAAAACACCCTAGGCAACAGTGCATGGGTCTGTTCTATCTGCAGAATAAGAAGGTAGAATGCTTCTAAAACCTCACCAATTTTAATTTCTCCCTCTTGTAATGTTTCAGAAAATGGAATAAAAGAAATTCAACTTGGTTTCTATAAATACTTCCAAAAGATGCTTAACCTCCAGAACAGGAGACTCTTTCCTGTCCAAATACAAGACCTCTCCACCTCTGCTGAAGCCATCGTGCTCCACAACCAAAAATACCAATGACAGCCTGAGGTCTACACCTGGACTGCGGATGCAGCCACACATCAGAGCCTCCCACAGTGCCCTCCTCAGGACTAAGTGCATCTGAGCATAGAAGTAGAGGAAGCAAACAGATATTTGCACACCCATGTTCATAGCAGCAGTCTTCACCATAGCCAAACTGTCCATCAACAATGAATGGATAAACAAAACATGGTAAACCCATAAAATGCAACATTGCTCAGCCTTAAGAAGAACTTTGACACATGCGACCACATGAATGGACCTCAGAGACATCATGCTAAGTGAAATAAGCCAGGCACAAAGGGAAAATGTTGCATGATTCTACTCACGTGGGTGGCTAGAGCAGTCAACTTCGTAGAGACAGAAAGCTGGATGGCGGATATGGGGAGGGTGGCATGGGAAGTTGTTTAATGAGTACAAAGGTTTGGTTTATGGTAATGAGAAAAGTTCTGGAGATGGATGGTGGTTATTACTGCACAATAATGTGGATATACTTAATACCACTGAGGTGTATTCTTAAAAATGGTAAATTTTATGTTATGTATATTTTACCACAATAAAAAAAAAATTAGAGGACAAAATCAGAGAACTTCTCCAAAACTAATAGAGTAAGGTGCTGTGCTATAGAGGATGCTGATGGTGTACACTGCCTGGGTCCCCTTTAGTGGGCTGACACACTCCACCCCACCCCACCCCCATTGTGGGGTTTCACAGCTGCCTTCTTTGCAGAATTTTCCTTGGCCAACAGGAGCCATCTGGGAGGTTACTCCCTGCCCCATTCCCATGCGGCTGGCCGGCAGATGATGGCTGGATGACATGGGGATATGAAAGGCCTTTTGCCTCAAGGTACAACCAACTCTGTAGTGCAACTCATGTTCCAAGGCAACCCAAAAGGTCGGCTGAAGCTGGTCTCCAGCTAAGAACACCTCTTTGCTTACCCTGCCCTGTCCTGTTTCCCTCACCCTTCACCTGAGTGTTCCCTCAATAGCTCATTCCCACATGAATCCCTGTCTCAGGCTCTGCATGGAGAGCAGTTTTTCCACTTTTATTCCATTTTGCCCCACTTTTTTAAGGAGGCTTTTTAGACACTTTTTTCCCAGTCACTCCCATGAT
Organism: Smutsia gigantea; assembly: GCA_032199065.1. Classification (NCBI taxonomy): domain Eukaryota; kingdom Metazoa; phylum Chordata; class Mammalia; order Pholidota; family Manidae; genus Smutsia; species Smutsia gigantea. The sequence goes on from JAVSCE010009291.1 coordinate 144,632, forward strand.
ATTTTAATACCAAAAGTAAACTATATACCTGTTTGTGCACTGTGTGTATGTCTACTTTTTAAATATTAAGAATAAGAACTTTGCACTCTCCAATAACCCATTCATCCTTTTGGAGGCGCTATTGTCCCCACTAAGAATGCATGTTCTTGAGAACCTGACCTAATAGAGTGTGGATGTGCCTAAGTGACCAATGGGTAGGATATGAAATTCTCCCTGCATCGAGTGCTTTGAAATGATTACTGCTACCATTAATGCATTTTATTCACAAGAAGCAACCCTCAAACCAGTTAGTGCAAGAAAATATAAAGTCTGCCACCTCTTATGTGCCCAGGAGCCATGCTAGACCCTGGAGATAGATAAAACAATGAATAAGTTAGGATCTTTTGAGTCTGCTTGCATTCGGGATAGGAGTAAACAAAGAAACAGGTTCAGCGACAGCTAAGACAAAGCAGAAAGAAGGGGGGAGAGTATGTATCTGGGAGTGGTCACTCTGCTCAGAGACCCTACCTTTTTAGAGTCTGTAGACCCTCTAAGAAGACATACATCAAATCTGTGAGGTATCATTAGGGTAAGCATGGCTTGAAGAAGAGAAGGGGGAACTACTGCTTTACTCACTGGTTCATTCATTCATTCACTCAGCAATCATTTCTGAGCACCTATAATACCCTGACCCTGCACTGCACTAGCCCTGGGGACACAATATAAATACAGCAAGACAAAGACTAAAGAAGGGGCTTGAGACAAACAGACTGGGTTTGAGTTCTCCAGGGGCTCTGTGATCTTGGGCAAGTTCTGTAAGCATTTATTTTCCTTTTCTGTGTCATGAGGATAAGAATAGCTCCTATCTCAAGGGGTTGTGGTGAGGATTAATAAGATAATGAATGTAAGGCAATGGAGCTCAGTGTCTAATAGAAAATGCTCAACACACACTAGTTATTGTTGTTTCTTTTGTTACCAAATGGAAACATTTCCTTCCCTCAAGAACCTGGTGGGAAGAAAATGATTAAAGCGGAGTGCCATGTAGTATCACAGAAAAATGCATCTTGTCCCTTGTCTTTAGAAAAGGAGTCGTCCCTGAGGACCCAGTTTCTACATGGTCCTGCCCTGCCCCAACTCCTGGCCACACTCACTCAGATGGCTGGAACCTTTCCCCTACAAGTCCGGTGGCTGTTACCCGCACATAACAAGATAAGCCTTCACTCCCAGATCATTTGGCAGACACTAGGAGTAACTAATGCCTACAACTGCCACCGTTTAGTGAAAGATTTAATAAACAGGGTGTTTTTCCAAGTCCAGTTTCATGAGCCAAGTGGAGATTTCATTCCCCTCTGTTAATGCTAGCATATGCCCACCAAATGGACACCAAGGGGCAGAGCGTTATTGTTCAGCCATATCCAGACCCCCAATGACTTCTGAGACCAAAGCCACATAGCCACATGGTGAGATGAGGAAAACAAAAATCAGCAACACTGAGTTTCAGGGGGTTATTTATTTATTATGTGATAATGGCCCAAATGTGTACACTACTCCAAAATCTGCCATGGAAATTCAAACGTCTTTGTAATCCCTGTTTACAAAGCACACAGCGAAATTAAAACAGGCTTAACTGAACAGTGTTTGTGCATATTAATGAACCTAAATTCTAAATCTAGATTTTGGAAATAAAAAGGGTTTAAAGGAGAATTCATTTCAGACTAATTTGCTTTTGAATATGACACTTTGCATGTCAAACAGTACAGGGGATGTGGAAATGGGGAGGCTAGATAGGCATTTGTATACACGTTATGGGGCATATGATCTTTTAAAGGAAAAGGACCACATTCCATGTTCTACCTAAGATTTTTATGGTACACATCATTTTGTAGTAATGTGATGGGCTCCACTGTGACCATAGAGTCTCTCTCTTTTATAACCTGTATAACTTTTCCTTGGCTAGGCCCACTATAATTCTATCTCAGGAGTGCTGGGTGGCAAAAGGGACATAGTCTTGGAACATGTATATGAAAGTCCAGGAGCGCTTAGTTCTTAGCAGAAGGAAGCCAAAGCTGTAGAATCAGAGAAACCAGAGTTCAAATCCCATTCCTGCCTCAAACTGACTGCAAATTACTTGCAATCTCCTAGCCTCACTTTAAACATCTGCAAAATACAACAGAACATAATAGGTATTCCAAAGTGTTCATCTCCATTCTCTTCACTTTTCTTTGGAGGAGTAATAAATCAGGGCGGGACAGGCAGTATTATTTTATGGATTCTGTAATTCGACACCCAATTTCCTATGGTCCAGACCTGCAGCAAAGGTGAGACACAAATTTAAAAGATCCTGTAAGGGGCATTTAGGGACAGAATGGATATTGGAATGGGGACGGACATAAGCAAGAGTGGCCTGAACCACAGCTATCTGGCTTGTTTTCCTCAGCATATGGCACATGCTACAGCCTGGCAAACCTCCAAAGCTGAATAAGAATTGAATGTGGGGCTGTGGAATCAGACTTCCTGGACTGGACTCCAGGCTCTGCCACTTGCAGGTGACTCTGTGCAAGTCACGCCACTCTTCTAGGGGTTGGTTTTCTCACCTATAGCTGGGGACAACCACTGTGCCAACTTTCCCAGCTTTGTAGTTCCTTTAGGTTACCCGTCAGTAGACTTACAGGAGACAAATACTTGATAAGGGAACAGGCCTGGAGAATTACACCCCAATTAGAAAGATTCACAGAATAAATAAATGCACACTAAATAATCCCCCCACCACCAAAAGTCATCTCACACCAGCATTGACAAATGTTCCCTCTGCCAAAATCACACAGGTTTAGCCAATCCCCAAGTTGAAAGCATCCCCTACTCCCTCCTGAGGACTGTCAGACCTGAGGGCCCCCTGTCCCCCTTACTCTTAGTTCCTTTCCAAGGTGGGCTACAGATCAGCTAAGTGTCCAAGGGCGGAGGGACAGTGGGGGAGCTTACAGTGGGGACAGGTACACTCACAGCCTTCCCATCCCTGCCCTAAATTTCCTCTGAAGCCCCAGGGAACCACTGCAGACAGGAGCGGGCAGACTTCGTGGCCCAGGAAGACTGCTTCTTGCTCTGCCATGAGCCTCTGCCTTAGACAGGTCCTCACTGCCCCCCACTTGCTCTCCTTCCCTGCTCCTGGGAATTTCCGCTCCTTCCCTCCCTCTCTGGCTCCCCATCCACCTCTGTTCTTTCTCTCTGCACCTTCAGTCTCCCCTTTCTTTTCCTCCTGCCCACATCAAGTTTGCCTCCCCTCTCCTGCCAAGCTTTCCACACCTCGGTCCAGCTGCTCATTTCTGTAACTGAACCTCCTCCCTCTCACCCTCCCCCACCTCATTCTCTCACTCCTGTTTTTCTCTAACCATGTGATTTCTCTCCACCCACCTCCCCTTTCCTTTCTTCCTATTAGACTCTTTCTCCCTTGTTCCCAGTGTATTTTCCTCTCTCCGTTTCTTCCTTTCAGAGCTGGCACTTGGGTGAGGTCAGAAAGGCACAAATTTAAGGAGATGCCAAAAAATCAGTAATCAAAATAAATATTACTTTAACGCAATATTTTAAAAATTAAAATTAAATAAAAAAAAATCCATAATGAACAAATAATCAAAAATGTGCATAAAGACAGGACCCAGCCAGCATAGTGCCACTGCCCCCTACCCCTAACCTGATGCACCCCTGCATAAACACTGCATTTACAAGGACAGGCTGTAGTTTTCGAATTTGATTTTTTAATTGCATTAAAGTATTATTTATTGTGATTATCAACTGTTTTGGCAGCCTCTTCAATTTTGCACTGGAGGGGAATGTCTCTGTTAGGGTCCTGCTGGCTTTCTATGCATTTCCCTTCCTGCCTCTTCCTCTCGATTCCCCTCCACTCTGTTTATCCACCGTATTTGTCCCTCTCCAACCCTTTTCTTTCTCTATTTCTGTGGAACTATGTATCTCTCCCCCTTTCTGCCCACCTCAGTCTTGCACTCCTGGTACCCTGTCACACCCCTGGATCTCTTTGCCTCTCTCCTCTCACTGTGGAGTTTCTCTCTCTCTCTCTTCCTTTGCACCTTCCAAGTCCCTCCACATTCTTGCCTGCACCTGTGGCCAACCCACTGTCCCTGAGCACTGCCAAGAGTAGAAAGAAAGGACAGACAGGATTCCTCCCAGCAGCAAAGAAAGACTGAGAAGAAAAGGCTCCAAACTCCATCCTGCCTCAGACCTCCATATCTGCCGCCATCTGCCAACACTCCTGTCAAACCCGTCTTGAGGAATAAGCACCCTTTGTTCCAGAGGTAGGTGAGAAGGCAGCTGGCTTATGCTAGCATCCCACGCCATAGATGGAAGGCAGGGGCATGGTGTGGTGCAAGCCCCAGCAGAGGAAGCCCGTGGGCAGGAACTGGACCCACGGAGGCTGGGGAGGACCCAGCTTCCCCAGGCTGTGGCAACTCACTTTCCATGTGGCCTTCTCAGGACAGCAAAGAGAAAAGTGAAGCAGAAAGGATTTGCTTACCATCTCCAGGTGTGCCGGGGGCCATCACATTTTCTGTTTTATTCTACCTTCCACCTAGGTATGAATATTTCTGCAACTGATGGAACCACAGTCAGAGCCGTTGAGCGATTTGCCCAAAGGCTCACAGCCTGATTCAAACCAAGGACATCTAATTCCCAGTCTAGAGTCCTTTGCTTCTACCATCATATCTAGCTGAAGAGCTAACGTCCTCTACACACACCCGAAGGAGGAAGAAATGAAGTCAGCCCAATGGTTCCATGATCATTCTTCTTCAGAAAACCACATTCACAAATGGCTAAATGATCTGGAAAAATAAAATTAGATCCCCAGGTCACCCCACACTCAGAATAAATTACAAATGGTTTAAATACTTAAATACAAAAAGGAAAACGCAAAACTTCTGGGGGAAAATACAAGCGTATATCTCTGATCTGAAGGATGGGAAAACAGCTTTGAGTATGACATGAAACTCACAGGGAAAGGCTGACTAATTTTCTTTCTTTCTTTCTTTCTTTATTTATTTTTAAATATAATTTATTTTATTATCATTAATCTACAATTACATGTGCAATATTATGGTTATTAAACTACCCCTTCATCAGGACCCCCCCACCAACCTAATTTCCTTTTTTTAAAGAGTTTTTCTATTGTAAAAGAAACCATAAACAAGATTGAAAGACAAATACAGAACGGGAAAAATCTGCAATCTATACAACGAAAGGTTAATATAAAATGGTTAAGATAAACTTAGATTAACATAAAGGTTAATATATAAAATGTGAAGAGTGCCTATCAATCAACAAAAAAAGCCTAGTAACCTAAAAGAAAATATGGATGAAAGACTCAGACAAGCAATTCATGGAAAAGTACTTACAAAAAGGCAAATCTACAAGAAAAAAAGATGCAAAAACCTCACAAGTACTCAAAATCTCATTTAGAACTATGGGACATCATTTCTCAACCACTGGATTAGCAATGATTAAATACCCATTATTATGAAGCATTTAAAGAACTCTCACAGAATTGGGAAGAGTGGACATTGCTATAACCCCCTATTGTGATATTTGACAATATTTATCAAGATTTCAAATACACATGACTTTTGACCCAGTAATTTCACTTTTGGAAATTTATCCTATAGAAATACATGCTCACATGCACAAAGATGTGGGTAAAGTTTATTCAATGCCACAATGAAAGAGAAACAAATTGGAAACATTCTAAATGTTCTACAACTAGCTACTGAGAAAATTATAGTATGTCCTAACAACGGGATACAGCACAGTCAATTAAAAAATGAGATAGATCTATACGAACTATTGTGGAAAGGAATTCTCAAGAAAAAATGTAGAGATTGTAGATATTATGATCCCCTATAAGAATCCGAGCGTCTGTGAGTGTATATGTGTGGACTGGAAGCATAGATACAAACAGGCCACAGTGGTTGCATTAGCAGAGGGACAGATTATAGAAGATTTACTCTTCCTGTCAGCTATGATCCTATTATTTTCATTTGCACAATAAGTACCTGGTACTTCTATATTCATAGAAAATACTTTGGCAAAAAAAATAAATAAAAGTGGTCAGCAACCATGACTGGAAATAGGACAGCCGTGAATATGGAAAGCGCTCTTTCCCTCTTCAGCCCCACTGCACCCCACCATACCCACCATCCCCGCCGGGTGGTCTGCTATGAGCCGGCTGGGAACTTGAGACATCATTCGCTCACAAGGGGGCCATGTGGCATGCATTTATTTGTAATTAAATTCAATCTAATTATGTTTTGAGATTTTCAAGGAGCCATGACCTATTTTAGGCCAAAGCTGGAAAGGCTTTCCGTGTATGAATCAAATCCCTCCATCTTTTCCATCATTACAATAGTCCTGTTAACAATGACAATGTCTATTTTACTGAAGAATCATAGGCACCCCTTCAGAGCTAAGTGACAGAAACAAGATTTGAACCCAGGTCTGTTGGGCAGCACAGCCCATATCCACTCCAACACCAGCCCTGAAAATAATCACAGATACCCCAGGCCATGGACCAAAACAGATGTAAAGATACTGCACAGAAACTGCTTACCCAAAGCACTACTGAAATCAAGAACTCTCAGTAAATCTCTACTCAAAGGAAACAAAGATCCCGACAAGGCAAGCCAACAGAGGAAATAGCCTCTCCCAAACCTCACCCTTGCCAGGTCCAGGTCCGAGAGGCTGCCCAGCGGCTTAAGGGGCGTGCCCTGAATATCCCTCGGGTGGCTGAAGGCACTGAAGTTGTCCTTGCTGAGCCTGTGGCTATAGAACATTCTGCACTTTTCCCTCAAAGGCTAGTTTGCCCAAAGCCCACCCTGGAGCCCACTCAGCACCTGCAATCCAAGAATGGATCTGAATTCAGTTTGGATGGAGTACGTCACACTCCCAGAGGGGCAGGGGACCGAAGCCGGGTGACAGGTTCCCTGTTCTGTTCATCTGGGCCCTCCTGGATGGGAGAGGGCTATGTTGGAAGAGTTTTGGGAGCCCTGGCTGATCCCTGCCCGAGTCCTTTCAAGATTATGCCTAACCAAGAGATGCCACAGTTTAAGGATTCAGATAAGAGAAACAGTGTTGCTAGGTATATATCTTAACAACTGCACTCAGCCCTGAAAGAAACCAAAGTAACTTAGCATAAACAAGAAGGGTTTTATTTTTCTAACATAATGAGGGGTGAAGGAAAAAGACAGCTGCTGGCAGTGAGTCAAAAACTGCAGGCTGTCAGGCTGAGATCTCCCAATTCTCTTGTCCTCATCGCTTCCTCATTGTCAGTGGCTGCTCTACTCCAGCGTGGTGGCCCTGGTCCAGTCAGGAAGGAGCCTGGTAAGGGACAAAATGGGTATGAGCCAGCTGAGCTGGCCTCCATCTCTCTTGGCTTCTCCTTCCAACAGCTGCTACTTCCAGAACATGGCCACTCATCATGCAAAGGAGGCTGGGAAATGTAGATTTAAAGCTAGACACATTATGCAATAAATTCAGGACTTTTCTATGGCATCTCACTACGCTGATGGACAGTGACTGCAAGGGGGTTGGGGGGGGTGGAACCTGATGAAGGGGGTAGTGTAATCACCATAATATTACTCATTTAATTGTAGATTAATGATATCAAAATAAACTAAAAAATAAATAAAAATAAAAATAAATAAAACCAAAAAAAAATTCAGGACTTTTTTAGCACAAAGGAAACAATGTGTATTGGGTAAACAACTAGCAGCATCTATCTTTTAAGTTACGGGAATAAACTTTGTGGATTCCTCAGTGCACTGATGATGAAATGGGTGGCACATAAGCTTGGAAAGTTTTGGACTTGGGGCAATGGTACCCAACATTTGCACTGGAGGGATGTTCTCACAAAAGTCCTCCCACACAAGGACAGCAAAGTATCCTTGCACCTATGGCTTCCTATGGTCTCCCCAAATAGTCATGTGGCATCCAGCCCAAAATGGGTGGGTATCAGAGCTGGGTGAGAAGGAGAAAGAATTAGTGTGGGGCAGAGATGCCAGGAGGTAAGCAGTTCCAGAGTTTGACTTCTGCCTGGCTGGGGCCTGTTTGTGGAAGAGTTAGCAACATGGCTACACTGGAACCAGGAGGGGGCTACCAAAAGGTAAGCCTAAGAGGTAACCAGACTCTCTGATGCCCGAGAGATGCCCAGCCACACACAGCAAGATGGCACAGAGCAAAGGCCCTCACTGTGAAGGGTAGGTCCCTGCAACCTTGGCAGCCTGCTCCCTCTGAAAGAAGGGGAAATGATACTTTGACCTTGCCGTCAACAATTTCATGCTGAGAACCACTTCTGTGCCTGTTGATTACTGAGATCTCCTCAATCCTGGGTCTGTAGGACCCGTCCCCACCTTGTTGGAAGCTTCCCCGACACCTCCAAAGTGAGCAATCTTCCCAAACAAGGTGAATTTCTCAGCTTCTGTTGTTTGAATAACTTTGACCTATTTTGCATCACAACCTTGACGTGACCTGAAGCATCCTTCCCAGTGCTTGCTGGCTGCATGCTCCAGATGGAGAACTGCAATTGGTCCACAAAAGGGTGACTGCAGCACACAGCTCACGCTGCTCCGTGCACCGTCTGTGTGCCGAGAAGAGGTGCCAGGTCCACCTGGATCAAAACCAAGGGCCCATCCCCTTCTGACAAACACAAGGAGGACGCTCCTCCAGGGACCAAATGGGTTACCCACACTGGCCACTTTCCTGCTCACAGCAGCCCCAGAAAGTCCATTTTCCTTCGCAATTGTGTCACCTGCCTTCCTGAGAGGAACTGAGACATGTGGGCACCCCAGGCCTACTGGTTACTTGGCACCTCTTCATACCGATGTTCTTTAAATATTTGTCAATGTTTATTTAGAGGAGAGGCAGAGAGCTGCGTGAGCAAGGACCTAGTGGCCACCAGGCCCCACTCTTCTCCCCTCCCCGCTGCTCCCCTCCAATGCACGTCAGCTCCTGGCCAAACCTGTATTCCTCACGCTACAGCAGAGCCCTGCCATTGTCCTGAACCCTCTTCTTAAAAGGCAGCTTTAAAAGCTGTTTTTCCTTATTTGACACTGCCTCTTGGCCTCACCCGTACCCTAGATTCTTATCAAAATGTCCCTTCCTGCCCCGCAGAGCTTCCCCACCAGAGATGAACATTCTGGTAAATACAGGTTATTTTCTATCACATTTGGTTCCTAGGGATGCTTAATGTTCCTGGGTCACTTGATATACTGGCTCTGCTGTCAGCTACTGTCCTTTGCAGCTTCGTGGTGCAGGGAGCCAGAGACTGACCACAGTGGTCACACTCACCGAATACAGCACCTGGGACAAAGCCCAGCTCTGCCATAGGCTCCTGTGAGAAGCTGGGCAAGTTACATGACCCCTCTGTCTGATGGGGCAGTATTGGTGCTTACCTTGCAGGGTGGTCACGAGGATTACATGAGCCAGCGCATGCGTGATATTCACCACGGTGCTTGGCAGCAATCGCTGCATTAGTAGCCCTTAGTATTACTGTTACTACCCAAGGTGGTAAATAATGACTCCAAACATTCCCACGTGAATCAAATATGCAACTGAAAATGCTTAGGTGGATGGTATTAACAATAAAATTATAGACTTTAATAGAAATCCTGTCCTGCCCTGTGTCCAGTGTCTGAGCCCAGAGCCGGACAGGAGGCCCCTAGGACACCCACACAGTCATTCTCAGGCTGGCAGGTACAGGGTTTGCCACAACCTCGCACCCACCAAGCACTCCTGCTCAGTTCCCAGCCCTCCCCCCAGGAAGAACCGATTCTACAGGCTCAGTGGGCTGCTCTGGGGGCCTAGAACCTCACCTACACATTCTCGTCTCTGACCTTTAATGCATGCTTTTCTCTTGCTCTTCTTTGCCACCCTAAAAATTACAAAAAAAAAATCTTTTAGAGATTATGCAAATACCACCACCTCTCCAACACCTTTCCTGAGAGCCACAGGCACAGCCCTTACCTTCCATGGCACCAGGACCTGTGTTGGCACATGTGTCCACAGGCTCCTCACACATAGGGCAGCCTGCTCTCCCACCAGATGGCAGGCCTCTCATGGGATACGTCCCTAGCTCACCAGGCCGACACTCACTCCATTCCACAGGTTTGCTGAATTACAGTAGGAACCATTTGGGAGGAATCTCCTTTGGCGCACGTGCACACACATGCATGTGCCCACACACAGCCTCCTGACCACTACTTGGATACAACTGCAAAGCTAGAAAATATAACTGTATTATTCACTAGAAAATACAACTTCCTCAACTTTCTTGTTGAGTAAGCCAGGGAACCTAATTCTCAGAAAGAACCCCATTCTTCTACACACCGATGGTGCAGAACTAGGCAACACTTCAGCTTGTGGTACTTAACAGTTTACAAAGCACTTGGAAATGGAGAGACTCCCAGAGTTGAGAGACACCTTCACAACACCTGGCCTAATTCTCCGGGGTAATACAGGAATCCCATATGCAACATCACCACTATGGGGTCCTCCAGCCTCTTGCCCGAAAACACCCTGTTCCCAGGAGCTTCCTATCCTCTGGAATAACCCCTAATATTTTTAGAGATCTCTGACCATTCAAAGGGTCCCTTATGTTGAGATATAATTTGCTGCTCAGGACTTTTACCTATCAGTCCCAGAGTATCTTTCAGGAATACTCAGTTCCTGAAAGATGAAAATCTGTCAAAATTCTACTGACTTCTGACTTGGGTCAAGTCCTCTCACTGCCCCGCTCCCTCTGTGGGAGGACTCTAGGCTGCCCTTCCGTGAGGAATGTCAACAAGGGTGAAGAGACTGTATACAGTGGGTGCCTGTTCAGAGGAACAGGTGTCACACCAGCTGGATGTTTCAGTATTCCAGAGTATAATCTGTTAGGGGCTGAACTGTGACCCCCAAAATTCAAGTGTTAAAGCCCAATTCCAGAACCTCAAAATGTGACTGTGTTGAAGATAGAGCCTTTAAAGAGGTGAGTTAAAAGAATTCTGCTGGGACCTAATCCAATCTAATTGGTGTCCATGTAAGAGGAAATTTGGGCACAAAAAAGACACCAGGGTTGTGTGCACACAGAGGAAAGACCATTTGAGGAGAGGACATAGCGAGAGAAGGCAGCGGCCTGTAAGCCAAGCAAAAAGGCCTCAGGAGAACCCAAAGAACTGGGTCTTGGACTACTAGCCTCCAGAACTGTGAGAAAACATATTTGTTGTTCAAGCCCCCCCGTCGGTGGGATTTTGTTCTGGCAGCCTGCAGCCTAACACAGTAACTCGTTAATGCTGCCTACACAGCCCTGGTGGCATTCAAGTTGCCAGTTTTCCTGGTCAAGAGAGGAGAGGCAAGTTAGCTTCTGGAATAAATCTCAAAGCCAGGTCTGCTCCTTTTCTGAACTTCCAAAGAAGGGCACACAGCCCCATCATCATTTCCAACCCAATACTGGCCGTCTCTTTTCTCTTTAAAAGGAAGGTGAAACACCTTTACATGATACAGGCCAGAATTTTCTGATTTAATATCTTTGTTTTTAATAAAACATAGAAGGGAAGCAAGAATATCAAATCTTGAAGTGACAAGGGTCTTTGTGTATGTCCTTTAAACTATCACACACTGTGCGTTAAGTCCAACAGAGAACAGAGGTTATGTCCCACAGTCTCCACACAGACTGGGTTATGAGCTGACATCCTTACTCCACAAACAGCCTTGGGCTCCTTCAGACGCTGTGGGACACAGCATCCCTTCGTGGATTTTTCCTTGTGCCCTTGCTTTGTTCTTTGAACTTGATGCCCTGCAGTATTTCCCTAGAAATACACTCAACACCCAAACGTCCCCTAAGTTGTCACAAGCAAAATACCCTTTTACTCAATTTTTAGTCAATTTTAACTCAATTCTTATTCATAGTTTGGAAGCCTCCACTATCTTGCAGTTTATCCTAATCCTGAAAGAAGGAATTAAATGTTATAAAATCAACCCCTTTTAAAAATGGCTTTAGCACAAAGGTCATACTTTCCAGAGGGCTGATATTTCAGGGGAGACAAACTGGGGTCATGAAGTATCCCTTAGGATAAATGCCACTGAGAGGTCTTGGACCACTGAAGGAGATGCTGAGTGACACTTCCTCGGCCTAAGGACCCTACGGCCTAAGGCAAGGTACGGATCCCTAGAGGCTGGAGGCAGAGTGAATCAAATCTGTTACAAAATGCCTTGGGAGCAGTAAGGGCTAAGCTTGAGAAAACCTCTAGTAAATGCAGAATCTGGGAGCAAGAGGAGAACTAAAATGAGGGGCCAGGCTCAAGGGAACAAGGGCAATGGAACAAGTGGATGGTAGGAGAGCTGCGGAAAATCAGGAAGACCTAGGGTCAGGCTTCTCATACTCATTTCTCTGCACATCACCCCTCTGATTCCCCCACCCAACGAAGCTGTGCGTCTTCAGGTCAGAATGGGAAAGGATGAGGGTGGGGCAGTCACCCACCAGCGCCCCCTCTCAGCACCCTGCACAGAGGTGCAAGCTTTGGGTTCCATCTCCAAACTGTGGGATCTCTCTTGCCCAGATTCTCAACTCCTTCCGCAATTCATTCCATTCTGTGATTGACTGGAGCAAGTCTTTAAAAGGGCATTTTTCAAAGCCGTGATGGTACAGGGGTCAGACTCTCCAGCCCCGACAGCTCCAAACAAGTTACAGGCCCAGAAACTACACGGAGCAGCCATCCATCAAGTGTGTCCACGGTCCACTGGCTGCTTGCGAGACACAGTCAAGTCATGCAGACGGGCCATCGACGGGCAGGCGTGAGTGGAGGCTTCAGGTTTCATCCCCAGTAGCAGCAGCAGACACTTTGGTATCACACCCAAGCACAATAGTTTCCAGAAACAAAGCAGACGCACCATGGAGCACTCGATTCCCCCACCTTCAGTGGCCCCTGCATTCTGAAAACTGACTCCAAAAGACCCTTGGGCAGTTAGCTTGGGATACCACTTGCCTTCTCCATTTCAGTCTGTAGCATTTTGTACTATTACCCAAAATACTGACTGCTACAGGTTTACTTCCTCCCACCCTATTGGGATTAAGGGGTTTTCCTGGCCAGGAAGAAAAGAAATAACATTCCAATAGCAGAAAATGGGAAAAGAACATTTCTGGCCAAGAAAAATGGCATATGCAATGACATGCACAGACCTGTTATTCAGAAAGCATGGGGTTTAGGATGGACAGATGAGGAATTAGATAAAATGATTCTAAAAAGATCCATTGGGATCATGTTGGAAAGAACCTGGAAGACCACGCCAAGGAGGTTTGACTTTACCCTGGAGGTTATGCAGGAAGCAAGGGCAGCTTTTAAGCAGGGAGGTGAGGTGGTCTTCCTGCCATGGAGGCCTTATGGAGCAAGGGATGTGGCTGGGTTTTAGAGTCACCAAGAAGGGAATTCACTCTGATAAAATGAGATTGGAATATTTAGAACAGCGTATCTCAAGTGGAGGAAGGGGCAAAACACATACTCCATCTCAGATTGGCTTCCCTGGGAAATAGACTCCAAAGGATATGAGATTGGCATGCAGGAGGTCTAATGGGGAATGCTCTCAGGAACATCACCCGGAAAGGTGATGTAGAGGGGGAAGAGAGAGAAGTCAAGTCGCTATGTGGTCACAACAGAGGCCTCAGTTTATCAACCAGGGAGTTCTGAACCTTGGGTGGCCTCCTGGAACTGTCCTGAGCTGAGGCAAGGGTATCAATCAGACCCTAGTACGCACACATAAAGCAGTCACTGGATATGGACTGCAGAGAAAAGGGGTGTAACCCTGAGGAAGGTACATCCCTTCCAAAGAGGGCAGTTATGGGGAAAGGTCTCAGCTGTGAGCCATCGGCACTGGATGAAGGAGTGCCTGGGTCCTGGAGCAATGTGGGAGGCAGACGCCCACATCCCCTCCATACCGTATTATATCCTTTACTCCTCACACAAAACTCTTTGAAGTAGGTTCTATTATGATAGACAACAAAAGTGAGGCTCAGAGAGGTCACCTTATCTGCCCCAGGGACAGTAGAACGAGACTGAAATTCAACTTCAGCCGTGTCTGCCCCAGAAGTCTACTTTCTCCCTGTACACACTGGTGTTTATCTTGGAAAGACCTGAACATTTCAGTACAAAGGCAGGGCAGACGGATCAAGGGGATGATCCACAGAACTCCCTCTAGGGGAAAAAAAAAACAAAAAAAACCTCTCAAGCCCTTTCTTCCATGAGTTCACAAACAGGCCTGTAGTCTGGGCAGTAGGATGCTGAAATCCACCTCCATCTGTCACACTCTCTGCATCAGGCAATTCCCCTCCCAGCCACAAGGGGTTTCCTCTTGAGCTTCTTCTCTGCCCCAGACAAGGCTGAGCTTGCCTTGCAGGGGTCAGTGAACACTGGCCAACAGTTAACATGAGATCTGAGGACGATTGATGGGTCAGAACATTCCATCAACGCAGCATCAAAACTGAAAGTCAGCTCCTCAACTCCACTATGCATATCTGAAGTACTCAGTGGTCACACATGATTAGTGGCCATCATACTGGGTAGGTCAGGCACAGAACACGACTATCATCACAGAACATTCTACTGCACAATGTTGAAAAGGGGCTGCTTTGGAATTGTGGAGGAAGCAACACTGCCTGGATCATGATTCAAATTTCCTCCATGCCCCTCACTCCTGTCGCAAATCTTTTCATAGAAAAGACAGTAGCCAATAAAGCTAATGAATCTGAGGGGGTGGGAACCATATAGAATTAATCCAGAAGGAAGAAGGGGAACCATTTTTGTAACCTGTTTATGTTCACTTGATAAGTGGGGAAAAACTAATGACTCTGTAGTTCCAGAGAAGTGTGCAGGAAATTGGAATCTGTTATCTGAGCCCCCTGCAGAGCAGGAGGGCCTGGGCTCTGAGCCATGCCTGAGATCAAAGAGGGGCTGTGCATGTCATTTCCTCCCCTGCCCTCTTATGTTTTCAAGTCTTCTCATTTCATGACACTGGCCTACATCAGCCTGCCGGTAAACAGGGATGCTTTTATTCCACAATCATACTAATAAATAAAAGCTAAATAGTTACAGCTAGATATCCAGGCCCCTTTCTGGTTACCTTCACAAATTCTTGATGTGTGGTACAGAATCAGAGGGGCCTTAGAGGTTCTATGAAATCCATAAAGTTCATGCCAAACCACTGTGTCCTTAAACCTGAATTACCTGAATGCCTCTCGTAGAGAAGAGTGTGTGCAGAGTAGTGCCTGAGACCTCCCAAGAAAGACAGCTCTATTTTCAGATACCTGTGAATGTCACAACTGTGGGCACATTTCTCACACTACATCCAAATTTGCCACCTAATAACCACTGCCCATTTCTCTTGGGTCTTTCCTGGGGACCCAGATACCAAGTCCAGATCAACATGACAGGTTTGTCTTCCCCGCCACCCCCAGCCTTCCTTTTTCCCCTCGGAAGCCTCCAACCAGGTCTCTCTCCTGGTCCTGTCAAAGAGTGGCTTCTGGATAATTCCCTCCCCTGGCTGACGCCTCCCCCTGAGGGCCACTGTCCTCCCGAGAGACAGCAGCCAAGCCTGAGTCCCAGCCTGCAGGTGGGTGGGAATGGGCCTCTCTACCACCAGGCCTCACACCCTCAGGAGTTGCCCCTGGGAGATGCTCCATCAGCCACACACAGACTGCATCCATCCCGGATTCCTCCCTGGATTCTGATAATAAAGGCCAGGTTAGGAAGGAGCACTGTTAATTAGCTATAAATTGAAAGCTATTACCATAATAATGAAAAGATGAGTGAATGCAAAATCCCCTTCTTTCACAGTGCTATTTACAAAAGAAAGATTAATAAGGTAATTTTACCCCCAAATCTACAAGGAGCTCAGCAGACACAGCATTCACAAGAAGGGAAGGTGGAGGGAGGGTGTCCAGATTCCCCTCCTGGTCTCCAGTCTTCCTGCGTGGTTTAGGGCCAGGTATGGAACCAGCACACAGAGGGCCCACCTCCCCTGATGATCCTTGGTTGGGCAGGCTCCCAGGGTAGCCCCTCGGACTCACCACCCCATCCCACCCCCAGCCCTCCTACCCCTGCCACCTCAGGGAAAAGAAAGATGGCTTTCACACTATTCTCCCCATTTTACAAAGCATGAAACTGAGGCCAACCGGAGGTAGGAACATGCCCCCAGCCTCACAGCGACAAGAAGGAAGCTGAAATTCAAAGCAAGGCTCTGTGAGTTTTGCCCCTACTCACAGCCTGCACTGGGTACGTCCACCACTCCATCTTTAGATGGGCTTCCACTTTGCTGAACCTCTTGCCAGAGCTCAGGCACTGCCTGGCCCTGGTACCCTGGCTTGAAACCCCAGCCATCAGAGATCTCCCCAGTCTGGCCCACGCATTGTGCCAACATGGAAAAAATCACAGTGTGAGGCAGTGACGAAACAGAGGCCAGACAGATCCTAACCCCTGGCCCCTCCGCTCTGCCTGTGCCACTCTGCTCCAAAGACGCCTCCACACCCACAGTTCTGAGCAACCTGAAAAGGAGAGAAAAATCTTATTCCCAGTTTTGAGATGAGGGCCCTCAATTTCTGCTATATGAACAAGCCACTGAACCTCCATGCCTCACTTCCCATCTGTAAAGTGGGCTTTGGTGGTGCTACTTTACACACCGTGTGGGAGGACTAAATGACAAAACCTATGTCAGGAATCAAACTTGTTCTGTAAAGGCCCTGTAACTACTGCAGGCTTTGCCGGCGAGGTGGTCTCTGTCCCAGCAACTCAGCTCTGCCGCGGTAGCATCAAAGCAGCCACAGACAGTGGGTGGCTGTGCTCCAGCAGAACGTTACGTGAGGATCAGGCCATGGGCTGGATGTGACCTGCAAGGCAAGCCCTAAGGTAGGCAAAATAAGCGGCACATGCTAGGTCTCGATGAATGACAGCTACTCCCGTAAGAATTATGCTCAGTATTACTGCTATTGCATTTATTACCCTTTTACCAGGGTTCCTATTCAAGGTCATAGAGCTGTAAGAGGCACATGGACCCAGCCCCACAGCTAAAGAAACAGGTTAGGAGGAAGAGGAGGGAGAACTGGTCACTCGCCACCCCCCATGTTTCTCCAGAGGCAGCTCAGTTAGCTGATACAGGGTGGGGGTCTGCCGGAACAGATCCTGTAAGTCTAGGCAAGAAAGGGGGCCCAGGACGCTGCCACTGGCCTCCACCACGGTCCCCATGCATCTCAACCGCTTTCACTTATTTCACATGGAACTCCTGTGCCAGGCACTGTTCTAAGCATTTTGCAAATATCAAGAGGCAATGGAAAATTAAGTGCCCCTCTGGCTGGCTGGGCTTGAGAACCCAACTCCTGCCCTGTGGCCCCTGAAAAGCGTCCCTCAGAGTGCTCACGCCCCTCTGCCCCAGACCAAAGCAGGCTGTTGTGGGGAGCCTCCTGTGAGCAGGACCCAACAGGCAGCAAGAACACCTCCTGCCTCAAAACCACCCCGGGAACGGGCCCAGCCTTCACCCGTGCACTTGGAGCTTTCTGGGTCACTCTGCCTAGACCTTGGCTTTCTATAGCAGGGGTCAGGAACCTGTCTCTATAAGGACCCGAGAGTAAACATTTTCACATGTGTGAGCCATCTGGTCTCTGTGGCAACTGCTCCACCAGACTCTGCCATTGCAGCCCAAAAGAATGGGTGTGTCCCAATAAAACTTCATTTCCAAAACCAGGGGGTAAGTTAATATGGCCACAGGACTGGATCTGGCTGCCAGGCTGTAACTTTCCTGGCCCCTGTTCTACTGGACAAGGGTTCTGTCTGATTCATCCTTGTTTACGCTTCTAAACATTGCAGGGACTCCATGACCCTTTGTGGAAGGAAGGAGGGAATTTGTGTTTAAAAACCAAATGATGAAAGATAACTGCTTTCTGGAACATTCTTCTTATGTTGACAGTAACTGCACTAGTTGAGGTAAGGATTTAATAATATGGGTAACTGTTGAGTCACTGTGTTGTATACTGGAAACCACTATAAGATTGTACATCAATTATATTTCAATAAAAAAAAAGATAACTCCTTAAACTGATTAAAAGGTAAAAACACATTGTTTAAAGAAGATTATTGTTAGAATACATGATATTCCTATATTGGACAAAACTCTGTTTCTGGTAATAAATAAAGATAACTGCTGAGGCCTGAGGCATCCTTAGATTTGCCTGGATGTTGAAACCTTAAGATTCAGTGCAAAGAGGCTCATAACTGTTTAAGAAAACTGAATTTGGAGCCCATTGAACAAGGTTAATTGCTCTCCTGTGTCAAATCTCTTGTTTCAACACTCACTGCAAGCCACCCAGTTGAGGGAAATTCCAAAAAGGCATATTTATTGAAAATTTACATGGCATCACCATAACTTAAAGGAGTAATATTCATGCTCAAGTCGGGAAGCTGAGAATGGAAACAGTTTGCTCTGAACTATAAATGCACAATGGGCACTGCCCCCAGACCAGCAATTACAGTCCAGTAATTCCCACTCCTTCGGGTTCCACTGAGTCTGGTACATCCAGTAACCAACATCCTGTCAGGGGCCTAACCCCAAGAACATCAGGAAATGGGGTTGGGAGAAAAGCATCGAATGCTCCCCTAGAATGCTCCCTTTAGGGTTATCAAAGGAAAAATGACATCATATTTTATGCTATAACTGGTTTTATAAAATTGAATAAGCTGATCAGGTAGATCACATGTCCGTTTATTTTTTTTATTGCCCACCACAAAAAAGGAAAGAAAAATAAATAAATAAGCAGGAGGTGCTTTAATAATTAAATTATAATTAAATAATTGCAGCCTAATGCATATTACTCAGTTTCGGTGGGAGGAATAACTCTACTCAAATTTCTCATAAAGTTTTGTGGTTGTGTAGTGGAGACTGAAAAGAAAGAGAAAAATTAATTTTGTTTTTAAGAATTTATAAAAACAGAACATAAAAAATAAATCCCAAAGATTAAACTATACAGGTCATATTCTGTGGCCACAATGTAATAAAATTTGAAATTTGCTATGAAAGATAAAACATTTACAAACTCAAATATTCAAAAAAATTAAAATAATCTGCTAAACTGTTGCATTAAAGAAGGAAAATTTAATTATACCTAGTTAGAAAAATAGAAAAGAAATAACTACCATTTAAAACTTTTGGGATAAAGTCAAAGTTGTATTCAAATGAAATGTACACCTTCGATTTTCCTAGTGAGTTAGAATGAAAATAAATGAACTGAACTATCAACTTATGTTTAAAAAAAAAGAAAGAGCCAGGAATTAATAAGCTAAAAGAAGTATTTGATGAATTAGAAAATTATTTTAAATGATAGGATTGATAAATGTAGTATCTGGTTCTTTAAAAAAAAATGCCAAAATAGGCAAACCTTTGACAAGAGAGAAAAAGATGAATATGCAAAATTAGGAAGATAAGGAATTGAGAAAGTGAACACACCACAGTCATTGATTCTTTCATTCAGCAAATATTCACTCAGTACTTACTAAATCTTAAGTCACTGTAAAAGAGAAAAGTAATTGCATTTATGGTGTGTTATGAGAAATATGCAAATTTTATGAGACACTACTCTGTAGAACTGTACCAGGAAACCACATCACAACGGAAGGCACTATTTTTCAGGAAAACATAAAGTCAAAACTAGTTTGATTAAATCAATAACCCTCATTAAAAAAAAAAATTTTGTCAAAATTTACCTCCAGAACTGCCATGATAGGTGGCTTTGCAGGCTGGTTCCAAAAAACCTTCGGAGAACTGATGATTCTGGTGCTTCATAAAGGACTCCGCAGCTGAGTGAAAGGGAGAACCGTAAACACCTACTAAGACCCTCCTGCCAACCTTGACTGGAGTGTGACCCAGGAAACAACGCAACAGTGTCACTGTGGATGTTGAGACAAAAGTCATATACAAGTCCACAATCTCTTCTCCAGAATTCTAAAAGTGAAAACGCTTGGAAACATGGGTTTGTTTGTTTTAACTCATTTGGTAGCAGACCTGTGCTATCAAAGCTCCCCTGTGTCCCCCATGATCCTTTTCCTTTTTTGGGCACATGAATGACTGCTGAGTGCAGGAGCATAAACCCCCCAGGCTGCCTTGTCTTGATGGGACAGCTCAAGAGTTAGGGTTACCAGAACTCCCCTGAGACCTGGAGCCAGCCACTCTCCCTGGGGCTTTGCTGGCCTCCTCCTCTTCCTGGTCACACTTGTCCCCACTCATTCACCTGTTTTTCCTGGAAAGTCTTCCTAATCAGTCATTCTCACATGAGTCTTGTCTTGGGGTCTACGGCTACAACACCCATCCCAAGACAGTAGAAAGCCTGACCTGAACTACTTTAGCAGCCACACCTGGCCTGAGACTAGCTCTATTATTTATTTATCTGACTTAGCTTTGCCTTTCTATGTTTGGCTGCATAAATATTAATGTGTTTGATTAAGGGGCACTTCCCCAGACTCTCCTGGGGTTATTATCTAACATTCACCGTATATGCATCATATTAACTTCCCCAAATCTAATAAAATATGAATTGCAAACACATTTCACCCAAAGGGGTTTTAGATAAGGGATTATAGAGCTGTATAAAATACTAGCAAATCAAATGCAGTACTATATTAAAAGAATAATAAACCACAACCAATTAAATTATAATAATGGTTTCTTATTTGGAAATTTAGTCATACAACTTTTAAAGCTAATAGGTCAGTGGGGTAAAAACCACAGATGTTCTCAATATTTATTCCTTATATAAAAGAATAACTCTTAGTAATAGAACACTGGTTCCATAAATGATAAAGAACATCCATCTAAAAAAAACTGTCATCATACTTAATAAAACTCTAGAATTGTCATAACTGAATCAAGAAAAAGTGTATCTGCTATTATCACTTATTTAACCTCACTGTGGAATTTCTAGAGCAAGCAAAAAAAATTAAAAATCAGAGTAATTAAGTATTAAAAGGGAGAAGATAGATGTACTATTATTTGTAGATCATATTATTGTCTTCTTTAAATTCAAGGGCATAACTGAAAACTATTAGAATTAATAAGAGATTTTTAGTATGGGAGCCAGGCATAAAATATATACCTAAAAACCGCATCTTTTTATACCAATTGTATACCTACACTAACTGGCAACAGCCAGTTAGAAAGCATAATAGAAACATTTATCCCACATAGGAAGAAACAAAGACACAAGAATAAACAAGAAATGTGCAAGAACTAAGAGCAGGAACTGTAAAACCCCACTGAGGGATATAACACAAGAGATTTGGGTAAATGGCAGAACTTATCTTGTGCTGAGGTAAGAGGACTGAACGTTGTAAAAATGTCTGTGGCCTCTAAATTAATCTATAAATCCAATGTAGAGCCAACCAAAATCCAAACATGATCTTTAAAGGGATCATTTAACAGAATTATTCTAAGATGTTTCCAATACAACAAACATGCAAAAATATCTGAGCTTTTGAAATTTTGGAGTAATGGGGGAATAATCCTTCTGATATTAAAACTTATATAGCTACATCAGTGAAGAAAGACAGTACCACCATCTAAACAGAAAGACAAATAAACAGAAGCTAATTAGACCCCAAAATACATGGGAATATATTATTCAGATTGCAATTCCTATAAGTAGAAAACATGTGGATTATACAATAAAAGACATTGAGACAACTAGCTGTCATCTTGGAATAAAATAATGACAAAACAAGATCTCTCCCTCAGCCTCTTTCATCAAAAAAGTGCCCGATATATTAAAGATTTAAATTAAAAAAAAGAAGGAAGGAGGGTAAGAAAAAACATAAAAGCACAAGAAAAAAAGGGAAATCTCATTTATGAGAGTAAGGAAAGCCTTTCTGATGGTGACAAGAAACCAAAAAGCAACAAAATAATGATAAATTTCACCACATACACATTAAGAAAACAAACAATAAAAAAAACTTCCATGTGGAAAAAATACATAAAAATTCATAACCAAGTAAAAATAAAACAGTCTGAGAACAAAAATAATACAACATATATGACAGAGAAAGAAATAGTATTTCTGATACCCACAGAACAGTTACAAATGACAAAGAAGAAAACCACCTGAAAGAAGAAAACCTGGGAAGGTATGAGCAACTCTGTCACAGGAAGGGGGGTAAAAGGCAAAACATAATCAACATTTGAAAATACTTTTCTACCTCACTAACAACTGAGTGAATACTAATTAAAAAATAGTTTTTCATCAAAAAGATGGATGACAACCATGTGGGGAACGGAACATAAAAATACCAACTCTTTTAGATGACTGCCATTCATTAGAATTGTGAATTACAGTATCAGTAAAGACAATGCTTGAAAGCTATACCCCACACGGTTAATGGTGGTGATACCTAGGGAATGGAACTGGGGAGGAAGGAGAAGGTCTTTCACTATATATATTTCTGAAACCATACTTTTTTTTATATATAATACACAAAATAATAATAGCTAAAACTTCCTGGCTACTTACCACATGCCAGCTAAAGCACTTTCACCTGATCCCTAAGGCTAGTTTTGCAGGGGATAAAATGTTTCCCTCTCTATCTTTGGTCTCCAAAGAAGGAGACTCCTGCTTATACTTCCTCTTCCTCTCAGAAGGCAGAAGAGGAAGCCCTGTCCCTCTCTCTTTCTCTTGCCAAGCCCTCCCAGAAGCTTCTCTCATGGAATTTCTGAGAGCTGACCCTGCCCAGGGCCACCTCCATAGCCGTGGGTAGTGTCACTTTGCTCTGCCAGCTGGCAGAGTCTCCTTGCCCTGACTTGTGCTTCCTGAGGATGCAGCTGTAATTCCCTGCTTCCCCATTCCACTCAGATCCTCATCCAACAGCTTGTGTCTGTTGAGAAATAGAACCTGAGGGGTTCTTACACAGTGGTTCTCAAAGCGTGTTCCCTGGGCCAGCAACCGGAGCATCACCTGGGAACTTGTTAGAAATGCAAATTCTTGGCTCCACCCTAGACCCACTGAACCAGAAAATCTGGGCATAGAGCCCAGCCATCTGTGCTGGAACAAGCCCTCCAGGTGATTCTAACGTGTGTGAAAGATTAAGAACTTCACTCTAGCCATTGAACAGGTAAGGAAGCCAAGGCTCAGAGCTTAATCAGCCTGCTCAGGACCATGCAGCTACTGGGTTGGGAGGCTTGGATTTGAACCCAGATCTTTCTGATTGCAAAGCCATATTCTTACACACAATGCTATACTATCTCCTCATGTATTGCCTGTGTGAAATTAATTCAGTGAATACAGGTTGTCTTTTAAAAATATAATGTTTTTAAATGTTGCTGTGATTAACTTTAAAACCAATTTTTCAAAATTTAGGGAGGTAACAACAGAGCAGAAAATTATGCTACTCGTGCTCTCTCTTTTAACTCCTTCTACACACAAACCTCTTTAGACCACAGGAAAAAGTCTCCTCTGTTTCTCCAAAGCTGCAAAATCTAGTTGCCAGAAAGCACATAAAAGAAACTCATCATCTGGAGGAATAGCAGTAACATGCCACCTGCTTCCTTGGGCCCATAAATCATTGCATAAGACCCACCTCTTCTAAGAGAATCACTTTCATTCTGGAAAGTAAAGCTGGCTGTCTCATGGTTACTTGGGCCGATGAGATGTTTACCACCATGCCAGCTATTCTATAAAGCAAGGATCAGCCACTTGAAGCCACTAGGCCAAATCTTCCCACTGGCTGTTTTGTGACTAAGTTTTATTGGAACATAGCTAAGCTTATTTATGTATTATCACTAGCTGCTTTTGTGCTATAATGGCAAAGTTGAGTACATGAGACAGAAACCCTATGTCCCACAAAGCCTAAAATATTTACCCCATGACCCTTTACAGAAAATTACTGCCAACCCCAGGTCTAAATGTTTTTCACTCTCAGGAGAGAGGAGATTTTTGGTCAATCATGCCTGAGTTCAAATTCTAGGTCTATTATGTACCAGAGTCTTACCTCTTTCAAGTCCCTTAACCTCCGTAAGCCAGCTCATTTGAGTGATAGTTGCTCCATAGGCCTGTGGTAAGGATTAAATGGAACAAAGCATGTTAATGGCCTGGCACACAGTAGGTATCCAACAAGGGCTAGTTACTTCTCTTCCCGTCTTTAGGCAGAGACACTCCTTAAGACCAGTGAGTGTCATAGCTCTGGCACATAGTAGGCATGCTGTGTGTTCATTCAAATTCAGAATACAGAGACTCTACAAAGCCCAAAGGCTGTGGTTTAAAATGTCTCATTGTCCAGTGATCCAGGAGATAATTTACTAACCAGGCAGCACACTTAGATACTATACATCATCTCCTAAAGCCAAACCTGTCCTGCCCAGAGCCAACAGTCAGCTCTGCC
Organism: Smutsia gigantea; assembly: GCA_032199065.1. Lineage (NCBI taxonomy): Eukaryota > Metazoa > Chordata > Mammalia > Pholidota > Manidae > Smutsia > Smutsia gigantea. The sequence continues at coordinate 169,033 of JAVSCE010009291.1, forward strand.
CTGGAAATGACAAATGGACTCCCAGGGACAGCAGATCCCAGGCTGCAGGAGGGAAAGAGAAGCAGCCCAACTGCAAAGCTCCTGCCCCCACAAATCTCCACCTTAGGAAGAGTCCCCTTAGCAACAGGTTTTATAACCCCCAGCTGCCTCAGAACAGAGGAATAAATCGGCCTCTCTTCTCGGTCAAGTACAACAATGACTACAGAAGGTGAGCTGCCTTGAGCAAGGTAGGAGGGAGAATATTCTCCCACCCATCCCGCCAATATTTCAGTGCTGCCAAGCTCCCATGACCCAAGCCACTCCCTCCCTCTTCCAGTCTGAGCTTCTATCCTACCAGATCATCTCAATGGGGTGTTTGTGCCTAATCCGTGCTGGTCTCTCCCCCTACCGTGCCTGTACCCCAGTGATGTTCCTACTTATATGTGGAATCACTGATCATTGTTAATGGGTGAAACATGTCATCCCGGAAAAGATATGTGGGAGTCTTAACTCTCAGTACCTCGGAATGTGACCTTATTTGGAAATAGGGCATTTGTGGAGATAATTATGTTAAAATGAGGTCCTGGTGGTGGGCCCTAATCAAATATGACCTGTGTTCTTATAAAAAGGGGAACCTCATCACAGAGAAAGACCCACAAGGGAGAACACCCTGTGAGCAGGAAGGTAGAGATCAGGGTGATGCTCCTAAAGCCAGCAATGCCGAGATTACCAGCCACCGCCAGCAGCGAGGGGAGAGAGGCCCGGAACAGAGCCTTGCTAGGGGCTGGAAGGAGTGTGGCCCTGCCAGCACCTTCATCTTGGGCTCCAAAACTCCAAGACAATAAATTTCTGTTATTTAAGCTACTCAGTTTACGGTACTTTGTTACGGCAGCCTTAGCAAACTAATACAATCAGGAATGCCAAGCACCCTGAGGCCACGTCTACTGGGCAGTGGCCCTTGATCCCACGTGGCCCATCAGAATCACGGAGGGGCAGTCAGCCCAGAAGTGCTGGATGAGTTAACCCATGTACCTCCGACCCTTTGGACACTGATCGTAAGGACAGGTGAGCATTCTCCTGCTAGCCAAGCCTGCCAGCTGCCAGACACCTGAACATCTAGGGTCGGTGCCAACTGCAAGCGCACAGTGTCTCTCAGAGGTCTGAAAGGCAAGCAATGGGCACCTTCCCTCAGCGCATGGGGGGTGCTGGGGAGAGCTGTTTGATGGGTTGAGTAGTTTCAATCCACAAGACTGAAGATGGAAGAGTTCAGGGCTCTCTGTTCAGAGAAACAAAAGCAGGGAAAGTCAGGAATCAGGCGAGGAGGAAAGAGCAAGAATAAGTAATAGCTGACATTTTGCTAATGTTTCATCAGATTTTATTGCGTACTAGACACAGGCTAAGTAAGCTGCCTGGAATATTTTAGTCAATCCTCACAAATGACTTTTGAGGAAAGTTCCAGGGTTGACCCTACTTTACAAACGGAGAAACTGAGGTTGGGCACGCTTAACTGGCTTGCCCCAGATCACAGAGCCTCCTAGGCAGCCAGCTCCATCTCACATCTCCTTACCTCAGAAGTTCATGATTCCAACCACCAACTTCCATACCCTGAGAGTGTGTAAAAGTTCAAGGACGGGCCAGACAATCGTCCCTGAGATCCTAGGCCAAAGACCTGTGAATTGTGTATTCCAGCCTTCCCACTTAGTAAGTGGGTAAACTGAGGCCCAGCAGGAACATGACCCTCCCAGGGTCACCCAGTGAGGCAGTGCCCAAATAATGCAAAGAATGGGACTTTTATAAAGTGTTTTCCCATCATAGGGCTGGGAAGTGGGTAAGACTTGTTAGGCTCACAGCTTCTCATGTGTCAGGATAAAGGCTTCTTCCCTCTCCTTCCTCCACTAATTCCACCACCAAGAATTGTGCATGGACCCAAGTCTAGCTTCTTTGGATGCTAGGCTGAGGGAAATTTAGGGGACTTTTCAATGGATATCCAGCAGGAATGCCTAAGAGACAGCACCACTATGGGTCCAGTGGTCCATGGGGGCTGAAGCAGGATCCTGGAGAGCAGCCAGAGACAAACCCCCAGAGCTTGGGCAGAATTTGGGGCCCCAGCACAGCCACTGGTCCTGGCAGGAGACTACAAAGCAAATCCATCCAGGGAGCCCAGCACAAGGGGCACCCACAGGGGCACAGGGGCTAGAAGACAGAAGGCAAGGCTGAATTCAAGGGCAACCACATTCGGGGAGAGAGTGGTCCTTGCAGGCCAGAGGTGACAGTGCCCGGCAGGGAGCCAGCCTTGGTAGGCAGAGGAAGAAGTGAGCAGTACAGGGAGTGGACTGTACAGCTGCTCATTCTTTCCAGCATGTTGCTCCTACTACAATCAATATGCTGTAAATTCCTAGGGAGCAGAGACCATATCTAACAATTCCCTCTTTCAAGAGTTGTTGGCAGTGGAATCACAGACCAGGATTCAAGTCCCGCCTTAGCACCTCCTTGATGTGTGACCCTGGCCACGTCTCCAAGTCTGTGCTTCACCCCCTGTGAGACTCAGACCCTGATGACACCCACCCTGCAGAGTCCCTGCAAGGATTAAACACAGCAAGGTACATAAAATGCTCCGCATGGTGTTCCTAACAATCACTCGGAGGGCCAGGGAGCCTTTTCAATAGTACGCACCTCCCACAGCTCCTGAGCCAGTGTAGACAACTCAATAAACCATTACTGAACAAATTTTAAAAACTTGTTCAAAACTCACTTAACTTGTTAAAGCAAGGGAATGAACAACTATGGCATAGAGGCCTCGGATTTTAACTCCCCGAAATCAAATTGTTATTCCACTCTCCTATCCCAGCGCTCAGTGCGAAGGTTATTTGACATGTCTGGTGTGTGTCTACTTATGAAGAGGTAACAGCCTCTAATTAAGCCTGAAAGTGTCAACGTGAGACAGGCAGGCAGCGAGCAACATCTCTTCATGAAAACATTTCTGGGGCAGGCTTAGGCCAAAGAGCTGTCAATCAATAAATTGTTCTGTCTCATATCTTTTACACTCAAAGAATTCTGAGAGCCAGGAGGGAGGATCATTGAGCATAATTTCTTTTAGAGATGAGGCTACCCAGGTCCCAAGGGGCCAGGGGATTTGGCCCAGCTCTCCTGAGTTATTAGCACTGCTTCTATGACACCTGTTGTCCCGAAAATCCCCTTATTCTTATCTCATCAGTGCTATTCACTACTAACTCTGGTGCTGCAAGCGACTTTGACACAGTTTATCAAAAAACCTACTGTGTGCCAGGCCCTAGGACAAAAAGCAAACAAGACAGCAAAGGACCCTGCCCGTTTGAGCTCACATTCTCATGAGAGAGAAAAGACCTGGGTAAGAAAACAAAGGATATAATAATTACAAATAGCAAGTACCCCCTGACAAAGAGAGTGCACAGGAGGCAGGGGGTGGAGGAGGGGAACTGAGATTCTGCAGCTAAGAGATGTCGTCTAAGCCAAACCCTGGCAGCTCAGACGGACCACGCCACAGAGCTCGGGGATGGGTATTCTACAGTGAGGGGAGAGTAAGAACAAAGCCCAGAAATGGGGGAGAACAAGGGTTAGAAGTCAGTAAGAGCCAGGTCACGCAGGGCTTCATGGGCCATGCTAATGAGTTTGGATTTTATTCCAGGTGCAAATGGAAGCCAGGTGCAATGCAGAGCCAACAGGGTGACACGTTCTGTTTATGATTTAAATGATCGCTGTACTTGGCAACAAAGAAGGCTAACAGAGCCAGTGGAAAACATACTCGCCTGGACAGGCATGGGTCAGGTACTGGGGCTGAGGTGGGTGCACACTGACAGATGACTGTCCAGTAGTTCTCCCTCCGCAGGAATCCCCTCGGGTCCAAGGGTCACTCATTACAGCTCCAGTGTGCGCCTCACGGTCCCAATCCCAGGCCTAGACTCACCCCGGGTTTCAATAAACACTTGTTACACTGAAATGAACTCAGCAGACAATCCCTCAGGAGATACAAGTTCTGCTATTGACAAAGACTCACAGTGAGATGAGGATAATGGGCTCAAATCTCGTTAGCAAAGTCAGAGAAGTGAGAAATTTCTAAGCTCAAAACAATAGCTTCTCTTCCGCTTTCAATATTTTTGCATAGTGAAGAATCATTTATAGGGCAGCCAGGAATAATTCTCGGGCAATTATTCAGCACGTCCTGGACTGGTTTTGCTTCTTTTCATGGATGTTAAAGATCACTCAACGGTTTCTTTTCAATGCAATTTTCCTCTCCCACTATCCACCCTGCCCCCCCACCTACCCTGCTCCCCCCATATCCCTGCCTCATAATCTAACTATTTTCCTTGATCGTCCCTCCCTCTCCACACTGGATGCTTCTCCTGTTACATCTTTCTTGGGGGCCCACGAGGACCGTTCTTCAGCTCAGCAATTCCAACTTTTTTATTTGACATCGCAGTGTGTCTCCAGGCATCTCCAGGGGAGTTGTAAGATTCATTTTCATTCACTTTAATTTAAAAAAGAAATATAGGCCATTTAGTTCTTTTAAGAGGGGAAAATGGGGTGTCACTCAACCAGCAGGGAGGTGAATCCTGACTCCAGCTATTAGCTTATTGAGCAAAATGGCTCTCTTCCAAGTGTTGGGTCACTTAAGCAAGTAAAGTGTTTTGTTAATGTCTAAGGAACATTCACTCTTGGGAGAAAGAAAAAGTTCAGAGAGAAAAGAAACATGAGAAAATTAGTGCTCTTTTATTAATCTCTGTGTCAGATAAAGTCAGGAATCAACAATGATTTCATATCACTCATCCATTTAGTCCTTCTATTCAAAAGAGCATACTGAGTATCTAGCATTTTCCTGAACCTAGTAATAATAATAGTAATAGCATCTAACATTAACTTAGCTCACTTGCTCTGTGCCAGGTACAGTCTATAAGAATTACCTCAATTAGTCCCCAGAGTAACTCTGTTAAATAGTGGCTATTGGGTCCCTACTGGAGAGTGCTGAGAAAAGTTAATCAAGTTACCCAAAGGCACACAGAAGAAGTAGAATTGGAACCCAAGACCATTCCATCACCACCAGGACACAGGTCCTCCTTGTCTCAGAAGTGCAAAGAGGACTGAGCCACAGCCCCTTCCTGCAAGGAACTCATTCTTTGTGTCGCAAGTAATCAGCTATGCAAATTGTGGAAAGTGACAGGTTGAAAGTAGGGAATCTGGGAACACAGAGGAGGGTCCTGGGTTCAGCCTGGAAGCAGAGGGTATGCCAGGATACAAAGGACGTAAGGATCTCCTGAGAGTCCGCTAGGCAGATGGGGTAGGGCAGAGAGAGGGGCTTCCAGACAGGGCGAAGAAAGTGGGGAGGCAGTCACCTGAGAGAATGGGTTACGCCTGGAGAAGCCGAGGTATGCAGGAGGTGGGCAGGGCCCAGGAGCCCTCACTGGAGACGCCGGCAGGGGCCATCAACCATGAAGCCATTTTCAGGCAGGCTAAGGCTGGGTCATGGTGAGCCAGGGAAGGGTGTGAGCACCAGAGTGACAGAGCGCGTCACAGAATCTTAGAGACAGCCCATGGCAGCTGCATGCCCACAGCTCGGATTTGGGAGGCGGAGATCACAGCCCACCTGGAAGGCAGTTTGACGGCTGTCTGGGCAGGCATGACAGACTGAGGGCTTGGCCCCAGGCAACAGCCAAGGGAGGAAACAGAAAATATTTGAGAGACACTAAAGAAGCAGAAATGACAGGTGGTGGCGACGCCCGTAGAGGTGTCTGGGAATTTTTGCCATGATTCTTCCAAATTCTCCTGGCAAAAAGTTTCTGGTGATGGAGAGTTCCTAGTGTATTTTTGTCGTCTGTTCTACATCTGAGCAGCAAATACGATGAACAAAGCAACAAAGTTGGTGACATGCTAAGAAGCCCTGCCTCGTCCGTGACCCCGTGGTGGGAGAGAGGTACTGAGCAGCAGCAGTCTTTCTGCAAGTGACACTCCCTAAGGTACCTGCTGACCTCCACCCCGCCACCGCCCTCCCGTGGCAGGTAGCACACCTGTCCCTTGTCCCGCCCCTGCAACACTCGCACCTGACTCCAAACAGCAACAGCAGTGTCAGAGGCAGCCGTCAACACTGATACGTGATGGCTAAACAAGAGAATGAAACAAGGCTTGAACATTCAGCCGCTGGCTCTGTCTCCGGGGCTGTCACCCTGTGCTGGTCCCCATCTTCCCCTTGAGCCCAGGAACACAGGAAAAGAGAACCAGTTACCTTTGGGCACCAACCATCCCAGATCCAGAACCACATTGTTCCAGAGCAGGTTGTGGGGTTAACATCCAAATTCCTAAGAATTGCAGCTTCCTGTCAGTTTTGCAACAAAGAAAGATGAATATTCTTTGGAAAAAGAAGAGTCCATTTATTTATCTAACTTATGCTTCTTGAATTCGTGAAAGGCCTGATGAAAATTAGAGATGCATACACACATACATAATACACACACAACATATATACACACATGCATAACATACATACACATATACACCCTGAAACTTCAGTATACAAACTCATCTCTCTACTCCAATGTCTAAAAAATATCTTTTCAATGTATTTCCCAAGAGGCAAGAAGTGGTAACAGGTGTGTAAGTAGCAGTTTAAAGTTTTCAGCCTGATTATTATCTCGCGTCCAAACATCTCATGCACAGGTAAACCTGAGGCTTTGGAGAATGTGCTCACCGTGTGGAACTAAATTCCCACCACAAATAAATCAAGGCCAGACTGCCTCTGGGTTTAAATCCTAAATTACACCATCGACATGAGGCTTTCGGTTCTCACATCCTGTGTATTCCTGCCCAAGTGTTTCCTGGGAAAATCTCTCTAACGAGTAACAAGTAAATTTTGCTCTCCTCAGAACAACTGGCACCTTCTTTTCAGTCTAAATATGCTTTCGATAGCAGCATGAGGCCTGTTAATTTACATTTCCTTCTCCAAATGAGACAGGAGCTAGAGGACCTGGGTTCAAGGATCTGCTTTGCCACTCTCTGATTGTGTGGCCTTAGAGCACAATGGGACGTCTCTGGGCCAGTTGCTATAACAGTAATCCCTAATATTTACTGAGTTACTACTATGCCCCTGGATATATGGTAAGCATTTACTTGGGTTATTTCAGCCAAACTTCTCAATCTTTTATGATTCCTACTTCAAAGGTGAAGAAAGGGAGGCTGGCAAGTGGGAGAGCTGGAAAGCTTCCTCAGTGCAGACCCAGAGCTGCAAAATATCATGCACCAACTAACAAGTAGCTTGCAAAGGGGCTGACTCATTTAGACCTTACCACGTGATAGGCACTGCAAGAATGTGGGGAGAAAGAAAGCATGGTCCCTCCCTGCCTTCAAGGAAGGATGCAGTAATGAGAAAGACCACTGCGGGGGACGGTATTGAGCCACATCACAAAGTTTAGGTAGAACTTCAGCTAGAGAAGAAGATGGGGAAGGAGTCCCAGGCAGAGGGAATTGTAGGCACAAAGTTCTGGCCCACCCAACCAGTGCTACATGAGGCCACGGCCACCCTGTAGGGCATTCCCAGACCCTGCGTGGGCAGCTTCCCCACTCCCATTGACAGACCCAGCCCTGTGGTAGGTTTCTGTTCATACCATGGGGTCCAAATCCATTCTAGAAAACCAATAATGGTGGTGTGCTTGACCTTTGATGCTGAATAGGCTTTGACTTTGGTCCTGAGTCTATCTCTTCACAGTTGAGTAAACTTGGGCAGAGCACTTACCTTCTCTGAGTCTCATCTGTAACATGGGAATCATATGACTCTTGTAACCAAAACACTGGTCTTCAGAGTAAACTTACCATTCACTCCTTCTGGTAACAGAACCCCTGTCTATTGTGAGGAACTCATCCCACAGGATACAGATGGGGCTAACTCCTTTCCTCTATTCCTACCACAGGCATCAGGGATGACCAACAAAAGCATGTCCTATCTTGCAGCTGCATTGACAGGTTCAGTGATATGTAATGACCCAATCTTTCCTTAGTCTGAACCTTCCCAAGGCACTTTTTTGAAGTGATCAGTAACTAGTGGCTCTCTTCTCTCAGATGACTAACTGTACAAGTGACACAAGTATATACGGAAACTTCTAGGGAATGAGCTCAAGAGAGAGAAATAAAAGTATAATAGAACCAAGATATAAAGAATGGATAGAGATGGAAAGAATGTTTGCATGACCTAACGACATTCCCTGAGCTCCTGGATCCAGCTATGCCTGAAACCCAAGCTATCCCTTAGACCTCCTAGATACACAAACCAATAATATAGACATTCTTTTGCTAACTTCAGTTTGAACTGAGTGTGTAACATCTGCCACAGAGCCCTGTTGAAAGCATGGTAGGCAAGTCTGCTACAGGAATAAAATGAAATCCACTTGAATGGCAAGACCACAGCACACTTCATTTCCATAAATGCTCCTTCCTTTCCTCTAGTTGCAGGTCTCTTGTCCTGGGGAGATATGGATGTCATTTGAGAATCAATAACTACAAAATATTTGTAGGAACCTAAACTTCCATCAAGATATTCTTGGAGACAAAACTAAATCATTCAGTTGTAAGAGTAAGACAGAAATATTTAGCCAAATCATCTCTCTTAATTTCTTAAAATTCTGCTTGATTCCATCTGTTCCAGAAAGCTGCTCCAAACCTTGGTCACTTATGGTCCTCCCAGCCACTCTATAACTGTCAAAGAGAAAATAAGTACTAAGTTTCTTAAGAATCAAATTCCTGTGTTTGAAATGCAATTTCCTAAGCAACTCTGATTAAATTGCAGCTAAATCTCCCTAGGAAAAAAAAAATTTATCAAAGACAGTATTTTAAAATTCAGCAAACTTTAGAACAATTAAATAGAGGAACATTTACATATCTATAAATTACATATATATCTATATACATACATATAAACATACATATGGATCTATTGAGAGATCTATATCTATGTTTATATACACATATATATATAATTTCATTACTGACATGTTTTGCCAAATTGGAACTGTATGCTTCCAGAAGAACAAAAACAAAAAAATTACCCTAAATCATTTTACTTGAAAATGTAGCAAACGTTTTAAAAAACTAAACTCTGAAAGGTAATTTTCATTTTACATCTAAAAAATAAATACAAGTGAAAAATTCCTAGAACTACTTTTAATGCTTGGTCTAATAGTCTATTCGAAACAAAATCGTAAGAGTTGAGCTTAAACAGAACACATGTAATCAAAGAGTCCTGGGTGCCCACTATAATATCCCCAGTGTCCCTGTGGACAGCCCAATCTTTGGCAGCCCCACTTCCCTTAACTGACAAGAGGCAAAAGCCATGGCTTTCTAGTAGTCAACTTGCCAGGAAACAGAGAAACAGAGCAGAAACAAAATGACTCAAAATGTATCATAAATAAACAAAGGAACACATTTACTAAATTCAAAGCCCAGGGAACCTGGCTACTCTGCAAAACAAAGCATCAGATGCTATATAAAGCCATCCATGAACTCCAAAAGCAGATCATTCACTGACTCAACAGATGTTTACTGTGTATTTAATGTGTGTCAAGCACCACACAAGTGGCTGGGACACACACAAAGCTGAGTGTGGTCCCTGCCCTCATGGAGCTTTCAATTTTGTGGTACAACAAATACATATGCATAAACAGATACAGAATTGATTTCTAGTACAAAGAAATGCATACTTTTGAACTTCAATGGATGTTTTTGTATTTGTAACAAGTTCATTAACGTCCTGTGTGGAACTTCAAATAGGACAAGGTAATTCTATTTCCTCCTTTTTTTTAAACAAAAATTTTAAACTGAAATTCTCACACCACAAAATTCACCAATTAAAAATATACAACAAAGTATCCAAGGGTACAATTTAAGGCATCCACCAGGTTTTAGTGTATTTGAAGATATGTGCAACCATCATCACAGTTAATTTGAGAACATTTTCATCAGCACAAAGAGAAACCCTACACCTTTAGCTATCACCCTAATTTGACCCATGTGGCCCAAGCCCAAGCAACCACTAGACACTTTGAAATTTGCCTATTCTGGTGGTTCCTCAATAAATTAAACATAGAATTACCATATAACCCACTAATTCCACTCCTAGTATATACCCAAAAGAATTGAAGAGAGGCATTCAAACAAAAACCTGTTCACAAAATGCTCATAGTAGCATTAGTCACAATAGCCAGAAGGTGGAAACAACCCAAATGGCCAACAAGGGAAGAACAGATTGATCCGTATCACAGAACATTAGCTGGCCAAACAAAGGAATGATACATGCTACAACATGGATGAGCCTCAAAAACATTATAAAAAGTAAACGGAAGCTGTCACAAAAGACCACATATTATACGATTCCATTTGTACCTATTTCCTTTCGACCTGGAAGTTATTCCTCCTGGGTCCTCTCTTTCTCAACCCCAGCATCCACCCATCCTCAATGCCTTACACCCACCCACTCCATTCTATCCTAAGGCCACTGCTCCTGGCTCCAGCACCATCCAGGACCACCGCCACTGCCTCCTCGGTCTCTCGGTCTTGGGCTTTCCTGCAGTCCACCCCATGTGCCTGTGGTCAGGGCGGACTCTCTAAACACAGATCTTGGCATCACACACAAACTCCCAGGCCCCATCAGCCACCACTCACAGGACAGGCACTCAGCGACCTGGCATACCCGGGGTGTGACACTCCCTGGATCTTGAACTCTTTTCACACTAGAGTTCCTGCCTGTTTATGCTTTTGCCTGGAATGCCTATTCTTGCCTTTCCTGCTTAGCAATATCACTCCATCTTCCAGACAATTCAAGCCTTCCCACTCTTTCTCCAACACTGAGCTGCCCAATACCTTCATGACCTTCATGTCCCCACAGTGTTAGAGGACAGCACATGGACCACTGTTGGGTGAACCTCAGAAAGACAGGAGCTGTACCTGCTCGTGGCTATATTCCCAGGAACTTGCATGCAGTCTTCATTGCATATTGAACGTTCTTAATGAAAATGTGCTGCAAGGATTGGATTAAAGATGGCGGTATGAGAGGTGAGACAGAGGCTTCCTCCTAAAACTGCATATAATATGAAAATATAACTAATACAACTACTCTTGAAAGAGCAACAGGAAAGAGGACTGCAACAAACTACATACACGAGGAGAAAAGAGCAGCCCTCATGGAAAAGGGTAACTTACTAAAGCTGTGGTCCTGCGGGATCCAAGCCCTTCCCCCACTCCAGCTCACTGGCAGGAGAAAGAGGAATGGAGCAGGGAGGGAGTGGAGATCTGGGACTGCTGAATACCTAACTCTGGAGATCTGATCTGGGAGCACAAACCTACATTTCATGGTGCTTGCATGATACTCTCATAATTAGGGGGTTGGAAAGCTAAAACAGGCAGAATTCCTGGAGAGACTAAGATTCCAGCTGCTTGTGGAAAGCAGGGATCCATATCCAGCTGCTCTGGGACAAAAGAAAGGCGGGCAGTCTGAGAGACTTCCTAACAAAGAAGCCCTTAGCAAGAGGGCTAGTAAAGGGGCAAGGATTGCACAGAGCTTACTCCTCAGGAGAAAGGACACGTAGACAAAATTGTCAAGGTACACTCTGCCCAGCAGATTGGGAGCTTTCACGATCTTCAGGTGCTCCAGCTCTCTGGCTGCCTACACAGCTCCAAGAACCCCTTCTGTGACAGGCAGGCTGGTGCGCCTTTCTCCTGGCCACCCCCACCGGGCTTGCAAACCAGGAAACACTACCCTGGCGTTAGGCCAGCCAGAGGCAAGATCTGTCTACAGCAACTAAAAACGCAAAGCACAGAGCCTTATACCTGTGTGCTCGGCCCACTGGTTCAGGCAGTGGCGACAGGCATAGCAGCCAGGAACCAGCAAACACCCCTTTCCTTCCCGGAGGCACCAATACCACTCCCCTACAATCCCCACATTGCTTCAGGGGCTGAGCAGCTCCAGAGAGTAGAGCTTCTGGGTGCTAGAGGGCGCCATACACAACTATGAAACGCCAAAGGAACCTGGTCCAGAGTAAAATTATGAATACAACTCCTGAGAAAGATTTAAATGATATGGACCTTATGACTGTCCCCGAAAGGGAGTTCAAAATAAAAATCATTAACATGCTCATGGAGGTATGGAAAGATATTCAAGAACTCAGGAATGAATTACGGTCAGAGATCCAATCATTGAAGAACACAATGGACAGTTTTAAAAGCAGATTGGATACAGTGGAGGAGACAATAAATGAAATACAAATTAGAGAAGAGGAATACAAAGAAGCTTAGGCACAGAGAGAAAAAAGGATCTCTAAGAATGAAAGAATATTGAGAGAACTGTGTCACCAATCCAAACGGGACAATATTCGCGTTATAGGGGTACCAGAAGAAGAAAAGAGAGGAAAAGGGATAGAAAGTGTTATTGAGGAGGTGATTGCTGAAAACTTCCCCAATCTGGGGAAGGAGATAGTCTCTCAGGCCATGGAGGTGCACAGATCTCCCAACACAAGGGACCTAAGGAAGACAACATCAAGACATACAGTAATTAAAATGGCAAAGATCAAGGATAAGGACAGACTATGAAAAGCAGCCAGAGAGAGAAATAAGATCACATACAAAGGAAAACCCATCAGGCTATCATCAGACTTCTCAGCAGAAACCTCACAGGCCAGAAGGGAGTGGCATGATGTATTTAATGCAATGAAGCAGAAGGGCCTTGAACCAAGATTACTTTATCAGGCAAGATTATCATTTAAATTTGAAGGAGGGATTAAACAATTCCCAGATAAGCAAAAGCTGAGAGAATTTACCTCCCACAAACCATCTCCACACTGTACTTTGGAGGGACTGCTATAGATGGAAGTGTTCCTAAGGTTTAATAGCTGTCACCAGAGGTAATAATACCACAGTAAAGAAAGTAGAACAACTAATTACTAAGCAAATGCAAAATTAAATTAACTTTCCCCAAAGTCAATCAAGGGATAGACAAAGAGTACAGAATATGACACCTAATATATAAAGAATGGAGGAAGAAGAAAAAGGAGGAGAAAAAAAGGACCTTTAGATTGTGTTTGCAGTAGCATATTAAGTGAGTTAACTTGGACTCTTAGATAGTAAGGAAGTTAAACTTGAACCTTTGGTAACCATGAATCTGAAGCCTGCAATGCCAACAAGTACCTACCTATTCACAATTACCCTAAATGTAAATGGACTGAATGCACCAATAAAAAGACATAGAGTCACTGAATGGATAAAAAAACAAGACCCATCTATATGCTGCCTTCAAGAGACTCACTTTAAACCCAAAGATATACACTGACTAAAAGTGAAGGGATGGAGAAAGACATTTCATGCAAGTAATAGGGAGAAAAAAGCAGGAGTTGCAGTACTTATATCAGACAAAATAGTCTTGAAAACAAAGAAAGTCACAAGAGGCAAAGAAGGACATTACATAATGATAAAAGGGTCTATCCAACAAGAAGATATAACCATCTATTATAAATATCTATGCACCCAACACAGGAGCTCCTACATATGTGAAACAAATACTAACAGAATTAAAGGGGGAAATAGAATTCAATGCATTCATTCTAGGAGACTTCAACGCACCACTCACTCTGAAGGACAGATCAACCAGACAGAAAATAAAGAGACAGAGGCACTGAACAACACACTAGAACAGATGGACCTAACAGACAGCTACAGAATTCTACACCCAAAAGGAGCAGAATACACATTCTTCTCAAGTGCACATGGAACATTTTCAAGAATATATCATATACTAGGCCACAAAAAGAGCCTTGGTAAATTCACAAAGATTGAAATTGTACCAACCAGCTTCTCAGACCACAAAGGAATGAAACTAGAAATGAATTAAGCAAAGAAAATGATAATCCCACAAACACATGGAGGCTTAATAACATGCTCCTAAATAATCAATGGATCAATGACCAAATAAAAACAGAGCTCAAGCAATATATGGAGACAAGACAACAATAATTCAACACCGCAAAATCTGTGGGATGCAGTGAAGGCCATGCTAAGAGGAAAGTATATTGCAATACAGGCCTACCTCATGAAAGAAGAACATTCACATATGAGCAGTCTAAACTCACAATTAACGAAACTAGAAAAAGAAGAACAAATGAGACCCAAAGTCAGTAGAAGGAGGGACATAATAAAGATTAGAGCAGAAATAAATAAAATCGAGAAGAATAAAACAATAGAAAGGATCAACGAAAGAGCTGGTTCTTTGATAAAATAAACAAAATAGATAAACCCCTAGCCAGACTTATCAAGAAAAAAAGAGAGTCTACTCACATAAACAGAATCAGAAATGAGAAAGGAAAAATCACTACGGACAGCACAGAAATACAAATAATTATTAGAGAATACGATGAAAAATTATATGCTAACAAACTGGATAACCTTGAAGAAATGGAAAACTTTCTAGAAAAATATAACCTTTCGAGGCTGACCCAGAAAGAAACAGAAAATCTCAACAGACCAGTTACGAGCAATGAAATTGAACTGGTAATGAAAAACCTACCTAAGAACAAAACACCTGGACCAGATGGCTTCACTGCTGAATTTTATCAAACATTTAGTGAAGACCTAATACCCAATCTCCTTAAAGTTTTCCAAGGAGTAGAAGAAGAGGAAATGCTTCCAAACTCATTCTATGAGCCCAGCATCACTCTAATACCAACACCGGGCAAAGACACCACAAAAAAAGAAAACTACAGACCAATATCCCTGATGAAAACAGATGCAAAAATACTCAAAATATTAGCAAACAGAATTCAAAAGTACATCAAAAAGATCATCCATCATGATCAAGCAGGATTTATTCCACAGATGCAAGGATGGTTCAACATTCGAAAATCCATCAACATCATCAATTACATCAACAAAAAGAAGGATAAAAACCACATGATCATCTTCATAGATGCTGAAAAAGCATTTGACAAATTTCAACATCCATTCATGGTAAAAACTCTCAGCAAAATGGTTATAGAGGGCAAGAACCTCAACATAATAAAGGCTATATATGACAAACCCTCGGCCAACATTATACTTAACGGCGAGAAGCTGAAAGCTTTTCCTTTAAGATCAGGAGCAAAACAAGGATGCCCACTCTCCCCACTTCCATTCAACATAGTACTGGAGGTCCTACCCACAGCAATCAGACAACACAAAGAAATAAAAGGCATCCAGACTGGCAGGGAAGAAGTCAAACTGTCCCTGTTTGCAGATGATATGATACTGTACATAAAAAAACCCTAAAGAATCTATTCCAAAACTACTATATCTAATATCTGAATTCAGCAACATTGTGGGATACAAAACTAATGCACAGAAATCTATGGCATTCCTGTACACTAACAATGACCAAGCAGAGAGAGAAATCAGGAAGACAATTCCATTCAAAGTTGCATCAAAAAGAATAAAATACCTAGGAGTAAACCCAACCAAGGAAGTGAAAGACCTATACTCCGAGAACTACAAGACACTCATGAGAGAAATTAAAGAAGATACCAATAAATGGAAACACGTCCGTGCTCATGGATAGGAAGAATTAATATTGTCAAAATCGTCACCCTGCCTAAAGCAATCTACAGATTCAATGCAATTCCTATCAAAATACCAACAGCATTTTTCAATGAACTAGAACAAATCATTCTAAAATTCATATGGAACAACAAAAGACCCCGAATAGCCAAAGCAATCCTGAGAAGGAAGAATAAAGTTGGGGGGATTATGCTCCCCAACTTCAAGCTCTACTACAAAGCCACAGTACTCAAGACAATTTGGTACTGGCACAAGAACAGACCCATAGATCAACGGAACAGACTAGAGAGCCTTGATATAAACCCAACCATATATGGTCAATTAATATATGATAAAGGAGCCATGGACATACAATGGGGAAATGACAGCCTCTTCAACAGCTGGTGTTGGCAAAACTGGACAGTTACATGCAAGAGAATGAAACTGGATTATTGCTTAACCCCATACACAAAAGTAAACTCAAAGTGGATCAAGGACCTGAATGTAAGTCATGAAACCATAAAACTCTTAGAAGACAACATAGGCAAAAATCTCCTGAATATATAAGCATGAGCGACTTCTTCCTGAACGCATCTCCTTGAGCAAGGGAAACAAAAGCAAAAATGAACTCATGGGACTACATCAAACTAAAGTTTTTGTATGGCAAAGGACACCATCAACAGAACAAAAAGGCATCCTACAGTATGGGAGAATATATTTGTACATGACATATCCGACAAGGGGTTAACAGCCAAAATATATAAAGAACTTACACGCCTCTACACCCAAAAAGCAAAGAACCCGATTAAAGAATGGGTAGAGGATATGAAAAGACAGTTCTCCAAAGAAGAAATTCAGATGGCCAACAGACACATGAAAAGATGCTCCACATCACTAATCATCAGGGAAATGCAAATTAAAACCACAATGAGATATCACCTCACACCAGTAAAGATGGCCAGCATCCAAAAGACTAAGAACAACAAATGCTGGTGAGGATGCGGAGGAAGGGGAACCCTCCTACACTGTTGGTGGGAATATAAGCTAGTTCAACCATTGTGGAAAGCAATATGGAGGTTCCTCAAAAAACTAAAAATACAAAAACCATTTGACCCAGGAATCCCACTCCTTGGAATTTGCGCAAAGAATACAGCTTCTAAGGTTCAAACAGACATATGCACCCCTATGTTTATCACAGCACTTTTTACAATAGCCAAGATATGGAAGCAACCTAAGCGTCCATCAGTAGATGAATGGATAAAGAAGATGCGGTACACATACACAATGGAATACTATTCAGCCATAAGAAGGAAACAAATCCTGCCATTTGCAACAACATGGATGGAGCTGAAGGATATTATGCTCAGTGAAATAAGCCAGGTGGAGAAAGACAAGTGCCAAATGATTTCCCTCATTTGTGGAGTATAACAAGGAAGCAAAACTGAAGGAACAAAATAGCAGCAGACTCAGAGACTCCAAGAAGGAACTAGTGGTTACCAAAGGGGAGGGGTGTGGGAGGGCAGGTGGGGAGGGTGGGAGAAGGGGATTGTGGGGTATTTTGCTTAGTACACATGGTGTGGGGGATCACAGGGAAAACAGTGTAGCACAGAGAAGGCAAACAGTGAATCTGTGTTATCTTACTACACTGATGGACAGTGACTGAATTGAGGTATGAGTGGGGACTTGATAATATGGGTAAATGTAGTAACCACATTGTTTTTTCATGTGAAACCTTCATAAGAGTGTATATCAATAATACCTTAATAAAAAAATAAGCCAGGCCAAAAAAAAAAAATGTGCTGCAAGAAGAGGAAAAAAAGGGGGCAGAGGAAATAGGGGACAAAATACATACATATATCTCAATAATTTAGGTACCTATTTTATGAATGAGCAGATTATATTGTCTTAGACAGAGTAAACTTCTTTTCTCTTTAGGGTTTTCTTTGCAGATTCCTCCTGAGGAGGAATAAAATAAAATAAAAGACCAGAGTTGATAACAAAAAGAGCATCAAGAATGGAACCCCCAACAAGCCCCAGCTCAAGCTCCGGCCAGGTTAATAATGGGAAGTCCTGCCTTCCTGGAATCTTGTTCATTTCAGAAGTTTTATCTCCGAACCTCATTGTAAAAGAAAATACGGACTGGTGGAGAATAATTAGTAGAAGGGTTAAACCTGGAGATGTTACAAAGGTTTTAAGACCTTGATCTTTAAACTTTCGTCCCTGGTTTCTAACCCCCAAGTCTGAGAAGTTTCGGGTTTTTGCCTTCATTTATATTTTCTGAATTGGCGAGACCTGCTGATACCTTCTGCTCTTATCTCATTCTCCGAGATGCCCATGTGGGCTGTAACTTCCGAAAGCCCTCTTCCCAGGTAAGAGGCTGCAAAGAGCGAATAGAAATTTCATTTGCCTCCAGGGGGCGATGTGACGATTTACAAGTAATTCTAAAGACCCAGCTAGCACTAATTTTCTATGATACTGAGCAGGAAACAAAATAACCTGAAATAATAGCATGAGCCCAATCAAAGATTTCTTCTCAAAAATAAAAATGCAAAGGTATATTTCATTATGATTGAAAGCAGAAAATAATTAGTGACATTTGAGACTGGTTTTGATCACTCCTGATTTCTAAAATCTCCCCGCCACCCTACCATTATAATTTCCTGCTAATTACTACAAGCACTTTTATTAATATATTTTTCAGCCTCATTAAATATTACCTTGGGCCTAACATTAAAATGATGAGGCTCAGTAATCTTAATGAGCATCAAAGTTTCATCAACCCCTGAAAACCCAGACAACAGAGAACTAAATACGTCGCCAAGCTGCTCTGTTCCCCAGGCATGTAGGAAAGCAACTTCAGACACATGAAAGAAATAAAACACTCAAGTATGGCCAGGCCTCCTTCAGGCCTGTGAATTAATGGTGAGGCGAATTATTGAGGTGACATTTCTTTCTCTCTTCTCCTCCTGCATCCAGATGTAAACACACTGTCCATCGGCACAATTTTCACTAATATTTTGTGCCCCTGACAGTGTTATGGGCTGGGCAGAGACGGGCCAACTGGAAATGTCAGGTGTCCACTGCTCTAGCAAACAGAAATTCACAACTTTCTCTAATGTGGTGGTAGAGGCATGAAAGATATGCAGTCAGGAAAAAAGAAGTTTTATTTTTCTATCTACAGGCATGACCAGAATTGTCTGTATTTCTCAGGCAGCAAACCAGGCAAGAAACTAGCTTCCTGATCCTCAAAGTAAATTATTTATCAGGAGCTGAATTATTGCTCTCGCGACTAAACTGTCAAAACCCTCCCATATCCAACAGTAATAGTGCTGTGTGGTCCCAATGTTTCTTACAGAACGGGTAACAGTAAATGTGGGGTTGGCTTAACAGACTAGCCCAGATTTACAGAACCTATGTCTAGCCAAGATCTCAGAGAGATTTTTCAATGTGTCTGAGACCAATAAATTGAGCACAATATAACATATAAATGTTAGAAAGGAAACTGGTGTTTTATCTAATTCAACCCACTATTTGTAGATAAGAGAACCAAGATGTAGAGAGGGGAAACAACTCACCTTGGTTGTGTAAGAAGGGTCAAATCTCGAACTTAACTCTTGGATCCACATCCATTATACTACCATTGATATTATTAACCTAAAATGGGTGTTTAACTGGGGATGGATGTAAAGACAGCTATCCACACGAAGAACTGTGGTTTCCCTCTTCCCTGGTCTAGCGCTGTCTCTGTGACATGGCTACCACCAGGAACTACATCTTTCCACCTGACTCACTTGCATTCCACTGCCTCGCAGCTTCATCCAGCCATAGGAATGCATTCTAGCAAAGGAAATATGAGTAGAAGTGATGAACAGTGCCACTTCCAGCAATGACCCATGCAACCTGCAGTCTGGTGCTCCTCCATGCTCTGCCCCTATCCAATGGCTCGATCCAGGAGACGTCAAATTCCTAAGAGATAGCAGAGGTACAAAATAGAGGAGACCTAGGTCTATGAATCATCTTATGGAGCAAAATTTTTAAAGAGGAGGCATACATATATGGTCTATTGCAGGAATGAGATTCAAAATGTTACAGTGTGAAGCTACTAAAAGTTTGGGGTTTGCTTGTTATTAACCAAGCATTAATCTGACAAATACAAGGAACACTCCATAGTTGAAAGGAGTTTCTCAAATACATAAAGCACAAAGCAAAACCTGGAGGCCATTTAGATACTATTGTAACAGGGAGAAAACATCTACAAGTCAAATCATAAAAATAATAATCTACCAATTTGCCAACTTGCTAATCAGCCTCAAGTAGATTAGGTATTCCAGAACTCTGAGGGGCGGGGGCAGGGGTGACGAGGAAAGGTTAGCCTTGAAACAAAGTGAGTATTTTCACAAAGGAATTTCTTCCTTAAGTGCCCTCCACTTGATTCCTTTTATCTTAAAAGTGATGACAAAACAAATTATTGATACACGCAACAACTTTGATGGAACTCTAGAGCATCATGCTGACATAAAAAGGTCAATCTCAAAAGGCTACATACTCTCTGATTCCATTTATATACCATTCTTGAAATGACAAAATTATAGTGATGGAAAACGGATTAGTGATTGCCACAGGTTAGGAGTGAGGGAAGAGTGGGACTTTTTAAATTACACTTTTTATTTTGAGATAATTATGGATTCACACAGAGTTACAAAAAATTATATCAAGACATCCTATGTATTTATTCTTCACCCAGTTTCCCACAATGGTACTGTCTTGAAAAACTATAGTACAATATCACAATCAAGGATCTTGCTGTTGTTATTCAATATTTTTATACATTACAAAATGATCTCCATGATAAATCTAGTTGCCATCTGTTACCATACAAAGTTATTACAATATTATTGACTATATTCCATACATTACATCCCCATGACTTACTCATTCTATGACTGGAAGTCTATACATCTTCATCCCTTTTGCCAATTTCTCCAGCCCCTCACCCTGCTCCCCTCTTGTAACCACCAATTTGTTCTCTGTATCTGTGAGTCTGTTTCTGTTTTGTTTTGTTAGGGGTTTTTTTTGTTTTTTAGATTCCACGTAAATGAAATCATATAATATTTGTCTTTCTCTGACTTATTTCACTTGGTATAATACCCTCTAGGTCCATTCATGTTGTCAAAAAATAGAAAGATTTCATTTTTTTATGGCTATATATACCACATCTTCTTTAACCATTCATCTATTGATGAACACAGGTTGCTTCCATATCTTGGCTACTATAAATAATGCTGCCATGAGCATAGGGGTACATATATATTTTCTAATGAGTGTTTTCACTGCTTTCAGATAAATACCCAGAAGTGGAATTGCTAGAATATATGGTAGTTCTACTTTTAATATTTGAGGAACCTCCATACTGTTTTCCATAGTAGGTGTACCAATTTACATTCTCACCAACAATGCATGAGGGTTTCCCTTTTCTCCACATCCACACCAATACTTACTATTTCTTGTCTTTTTGATAAATTCCATCTGACAGGTGTGAGGTGGTACTTCACTGTGGTTTTTATCCAAAATATATAAAGAACTTATAAAACTCAATAACAAAAAGAACAAATAACCCAATTAAAAAATGGGCAGAGGACCTGAAGAGACATTTTTTCAAAGACATACAGATAAGCAACAGGCACACGGAAAAGGTGCTTCACGTCACTAATCATCAGGGAAACACAAAAGTGTGACTATGAATCAGTATGTAACACAAGGAAATTTCTTTGTGATAATGGGATAGTTCTGTTTCCTCGTTGTGGGGGGTGGTCACTTGAATCTACAAGCATAATTCTATTTCCCAGAACTGTACTCCAAGAAGTAGGAGGAGGAGGAAGAGGAGGGAGAAGTGGGAGTAGAAAAGAATACATGCCAAACTGGTCAAGTCTGAGCAAGGTCCATCCATGAGCTAGACAGTTTCCTGGTCTTGACAATATTCTATAGTTATGGAAGATATTAATTACCTCTGGGGAAAGATGGATAAAGGGTACAGCAACCTCTATGCTATTTTTGTAACTTCTTTTTCATCTTAAATTATTTCAAAATAAAAAGTTAAATTTTTTATACAAAGTGATAGCATAGGCCCCAGACCACAAAATTCTTAGTCAGAAAATAGGCCTCATGATTGGGTAGTATGAGTGTGAGACCTGCAGAGAGTTGAGGAGCTAGTTATAGGATGCTCACAATGAAGTGGATGATAAGCTATTTATTCTTTGTGTCCCTTCTAGAATATATACGTCAGAGACCAAGTCTGTTTTGTTGCCCACTCAATGGCTAACCCAGTGGCTGGTACATAGAAAGCACTTGGTAAGTACCTGTTGCATGAACAAACGAAAGGAGCAATGGGCAAGGAAGGAACTATCACCCACACTTGGCAGAGAAGCAACGGTGTGCAGAGATCCGGTGCCCTGCCCTTGGGCATGTAGCCAGAGAGGGGCAGAGTGACCACAAAGCCATCGGGGCTTCGGGAGAGCCCAAAGGCCTTTCCACAACACCAGATGTCTCTCAACAGGTCAGATTTCTGGTAGCTGTTTTAACTTAGGAAATAGAGGATAAGAGAAAAAGAGAAAGAGCACAAACACAGCAGAGAGAAAGAGCCAGGGTGAGAAAAAGGGAGAGAGAGAGAGGGAGAGGTGGGAAAAGGAGAGGAGGGAAAAAAAAATCAGCCCCAACACAGAAGGTGACATTGCAAAAACAGATTCCAAATTTTAACACGGCCAAACTCCACAGACCCAGGACTTTGCTCTGAAATAGTACTGTAATGTGAATAAGGTATCATGAAGTAATAAACACTTCATGCAAAACGACAACATGGTCAGCAGTGAGATATAAATTAGAAATAAACAAGGGAAACTGCTCCACAACTTGCCATGCTCCAATGATCAGACTTGATCAGGGGTTCTTTTCATTCTCTGAGATGGTGCAGCAGCGTGCCACACAATATAACATAACATAAAACGCGCTACCCCAGGACAGGCTCTATTACAGAAATAACAGCCTATGAAGGCCAAAAGACCCAAATCTGAATTCAGGCTCTGCCACTTCTCATCTCTGAGATCACAGGCAAGTCATTTCATTCCTTTGAACCTCAGCATCGTCGTCTGCAGTACAGGAGCAGTGCCACATTCTATGCAACATTACTGTGAAGATTCGGTGAAAAGTTAGTACAAATGTTGTTGCATGAGTTCACACTTAGCAAGGGCTTCCTCATTCTTCCCAGAAGCTAGACATGAAGGAGCACCCAATGTATGATTTTATTCATACGATGTTCTAGAGCAGACAAAAGTTATCTGAGAGAAATCGGATTCATTGTTGCCTGGGAGAAAGGGAACTGGGTGGAAAGGGGCACCAAGGGACTTGCCAGGGTGACG
>JAVSCE010009292.1:0-88478 GCA_032199065.1 Smutsia gigantea
TAAATTTACTTCTGTGTAATTTTTGTTAACTACATTTTATATGCAAATGCCTATTCAACCATGTTAATGAAGTTCTAGAGAAGGAAAGTTGGCATTTCCATTTTTCTGTTTTATTCAAAAGCAACTTTTCAATTGACTCATTATATCATTTTAAACCTTTTTTCATTTAGTTTTAACAAAAATGGGAAAGTCTAACAATGCATTCAAAATGGATCACAAGTCAAGAAAAACAATGCCTTACTTAGGAATAAAATTTAGGCTTGACGATGTTTGTCCTGTGCTTTGTAATCTTCAGAACATAGGATACTTCTATTGGGCTCAGACAAAAAAAAGTTCTGTTCATCATAAATATTCAGAGAAGTGCAATTTATTGACCCAGGGTTGGTTATTTAGAAGAAAGAATTTTTGTCCTTCTTTTTAGGGAATCAAAAATTTCTGCACCCCAATGGGATTGGATGATTAATTGACAGTTATCCAAAGTCTTTTTTTCCAAGAAACATAAACCTATATATTTAAGTTCTACATAGGTGAATTTTATTTTTAAAATTTGGTATTCAAGTTTCAATGCCCATATTGGCAATGAAAGTGTACAATATCGTTTCAACTGGAATGTGAATAATCCAAAACTTGTCTCAGATTATAAAAGAAGTGTCCCTGGGGTGTAAGAAAAGAATATTTTAAAACTAATGGTACACTTGATTTGCAATACAACTGAAAGAAATAACATCAGAAGTATAGGTGATAAAAAGAGAACGTGGCAGAAATAATGGTCACAGGTCTGCCTTTATGGTATATGTTACAGCCATAATGTATATAATACAACCTCACCTGAAACATCGTGTAAAATAAAGCAAAATAAAACCTCCTTCACCCTCACACTTTGAAGGGAATCAGGATCCTCATCCAAATTTCAAACTCCTGAAACTTGTTAATATCTATAAAACCCCCAACACCAAGGTTGCTGAAACCTGCCACATCACAAAAATAGGCACATCTTCAACCATGGAAATATGACTATTAAGAATTCACAGATTATCTGAAACATTTGCTAATCACCCCACCCCCACGCTAGAGGGAGAGGAAGACTCAAAGCCTGGGGAAAGCCTGCTATGAAAATGCAGGCCCTTCTTAGGGTTTGGGTTGTTGACCTAATCCCAGCCACAACTATTGTATGACTACATCAGGGGAAAAAGAGTTCTGGCGGATGCGAGAATTGGGGTGGGGTGGGGGGACCCGGATGTTAAGAAATTTAACAAACTCATACGATTTTTTTTCTTTAAACATTTGAGAGTGTTGTGTTTATACATGCTGGGCAACATGAACCATAAATCTTGCTGCATTTCTGCTAACTGCTGCGTGGGGCATACAAGCAGCCTTCCTGTCAATGGGAGGAAGAGACAGACAGAAACTGATGCAGACGGCAGCACCCCCAGAATGTGAAGCTTGCTCCTTCTGCAATGGAAGGAGATGATGACATCCAGAACAAAATGTCTTTTTCACAAGGATGCTAAAGCTCTTGCTCTGTGATGTCTGGGTATAGAAAGAATGATCAATGGAAAGGACTGAATTTCCTTTTCTGGAATGAAAATATAAGGGCTTTTTAGTTATTTTTAAACTTCTTCCTGTAGAGTCCATTGTTGTGTTCCATGAAACAGACAAAACTCAGCAAGACAACAAAGACTTGATCTGCAGGAGAGAAGGGAATAAAGAGCAAGTCCTCTCCAGAGGGTAATTAATCCTTAGTCATTCATCCTAGAAGTCCCAGTTACAGTTAAGGTTAATGTTCAGGTAGCTTCTTTCTATTTTCTTTAAAAATTTTTTTGAACATTTTTTTTTTTGCAGAATGTTATACTATTAATTGCCAATTTGCATATGTGTGCAGCTGCTGTTTTGGCTCTGAACTCAATCCGATAAGCTTGCTGGAGGTATCGCAGAGCACTTGGCAGCTTTCCTATTTGAAAAGAAAGCCTCTCCCCACTACAGAACAGCTGATCGTCTATCAGCGATAGACCCTGATGGCGTGAATTACAATTACACTACTTTTCACACTAAATCTGGGTGATAGCTACTTGGAAAGAAGTTTCATCATTTTTTACCACAAACTGGAAAAAGAATTACATGGTCATGCTGTGCTTTTAAAGGCAGTTTGGTTCACTTTTTGTCTATTTAACACCTAATTCCAAGAAGTCCATAGGCATCCAGAGATCTGAATGGCGTGTAATGAATTCACTGTTTAGATTGAAGATTTTAAAAATCTACCTCAAATTACATTTATTAACAAGGCGACCAGGAAGTGTTAAAGTTGTTAGACACTTCATTTATTAAATAATTTGTGGGTATTTTCAGTTGTCATATCTAGAGTCACGGGGTTTGCTTATTTTTTTTTAATTAGCAATACAAAACAATGCTACTGCGATTTAACAATTCATCACATAATCTTGGGCTCTTCAGTTCAGCTGTTAATGTTAGATAATTCCGATTGTTATTTTGATCTGTTTATAAATGATTCAGGTCGCACTGTGCTGTGAGGAGAGCTGAAGCTGCGAGGGAGATCTTCCTCATCCCTCTGGCTGTTGCTCGGGATGACTGGGGGGTCTTCCAAAAATGCGTTTTGGGAGTTTAGTGTCTAGCAGGAGGAAACAAGAGGTGGGGGACAAGGGACCCTAATAACAACTTGATTTATTATCATCACTTAGTTAACTTCTTTATTAATTTACATGTCCTGAATGCCTGAAAAACTGAGGAAGGACCCCTTCTCCAAAGTGCATCTTACTAGAATCTACATCTTTCCTAATTTTCAGGGACGTTAGCAACGACTTTCTTTCCTCTTCTCCAAGGAACCGACCAATCACCAGAAAACGTAAGAGACCCCTCAACCTCCCTCTTCTTCCTTCTCCCTCTCCCCATCGGCTCTCCTCCCCTCCCGTCTTGACATTTAAATCCATTTGTTAAGAAAAAAAAAAAAGAACAAGAGTTAACCCACCTCAAGCAGCAGAAGTTTAACACACTCATCCTGACGTAGTTAACCTAGGAGAAAAATAGATTGTTTTCCTTTTTGAGTCGCTAGCTTTATTAGATTTCTCACTCTCACAGATTATCCGAAGACTACCCATTGATTGATCGCCCGTAGAGCTGCATTTGGTGTAAAGAAAAAACTCACAGCTTTATTGGCTCCCAGGAGACAAAACAAACAGAACAAGATATTCATATTAATGCAAACAATGCAACAAATGAGGGGAAGAATCGCCCAGCGGAAGCGAGGCGGGGAGCTGCGCGGCCGGGCCGGCCGGGCCCAGGCTCCTCCCGCGCGGAGCAGGGCCTCCTGGCCTCCCCGACCCCGGGCCCCGGCGCCGCCCGCCGGGCAGAGGGCTCCGGGCGTCCGGACGCCCCGGCTCGGGGCCTCGCGGGCCGCAGCAGCGCCCCAGGCCGGGCATTAGGCCTCCAGGCCAGGCCCTCGGCCCTCGCCGCCCAGGCTGGAAGGACCCCAACGCCCGCCTTGCTTTCTCCTTCCCTGGGGCCCGCCCCCCGCCCCCAAAGCCCCACATCCCGAGTCTCCGTGTCCCTTACATCAGGGTCAGGGTGCAGGTGAGGAATTCCCCAGGAGCCTTCTGACCCACCTGAGGCGGCCTGGAAGGACGCGCCTGAGAGACGCCAGGGAAACCCGAGGAGGGCAGGAAGCGACGAGATACGAGTTCTCCTTGAAAAGCTCCCATTGTCGTGGAAGACATCACATAAACTCGCATTTGAACACACCACCAAACGGGGTATGATCGGAAGCCAAGGGAGTGGTATGGACAGCGAATGCTGAGAGGTATTTAAAAGGCATCGAAACGCGCCCTGCAGAATGAGAAAGGAAGAAAGAAAATACCAGGTACAAGAAGGTGTTTGCTCTACACCTAATCATCTCCCTCCTCCCCTAAAAAAAAAAACAAAACTCCACGAAAAGCAAAAACTAGGGAAAAATCTAGTAAGTAAGACTCGATTTTCACATCTCTGTAGTCAATGAGATATTATTCATAGGGTTGCCAAATATTGCATAGGACACACGTAACCATTATTTGCCACTTGTCTGAAATTCAAATTTAACTGGGCATCCTATATTTTTATTTGCTAAATCTGGCAATCCTAACTAAAAAATGCTTTACTGAAGAAACCATACAAGAAGCAGAGCTCATTCTCTGCTGTGTATTCATCAGGATATTTGGGACATTTTTCACGGGACTTGGCCTTGGGAAGGAAACGAGTTACCCCCACAGCACACTTTTCCAAGCATATTGTAGGGTGGCAGAGGAAGAAATCACTGAGACCCTTGGGAATGTCCTTACGTTTTGGAGGAAGTGGCAATGGCATTGCTGACTCTTGACTAGAAAATGGACCAGGGTCGCTTCTCTGAGGCCGGCTCCTTTCCAGGCCACTAGAGGCTATCAGAGCACGTCTACAAGGAGAGTGCCGGTTACAACGGTGCTTCCATGTCAGGATTACAGACTTTTTTCTAAATTTTTACCACAGAGCCTCCAGTCCTTATTTCGAAACAAAATTTTTTTGGAACTTGAAAACTTTAGAGGTGGAACGGTAGTGCAAACCTGCTTTGAAATGTTATCAAGTGCTCTGACTTACAAGTAGACCTCCTCCAGGCCTTGGAGATGTTGAAAGAAAAAAACTTTCAAAATGCCAGTGGTAAAAACCTCAGGGAAAACTAAGCAAAACCATGGGTCTTTGCATACGGGAGGGTGTGTTTGTGCGTGTGTGAGGGTTGGGCAGTCACAAAGCTGCTTACGGAGGACTTGCCTGTCTGCGTGCCAGTCTTCCTGAGTCCGGTTTAGAACTTTACCAAGAAAGCTTTACCACCCTTACTGGTAACGCTGGATTCCCGGTGAGCTTGCCTTCCTTTTAAGCCCAGTGCCGGAAGCTGCGTGAATGAAGACACGCACACAGGATGGCCCTTTCTCACCGGCGGTTAGTGCTACTTAACCACTGCAGATGCAGAAACTATTTGTCTAATGAGAGCTGTTTTCAGAGTTGGTTCACCACCACTGGAGAGAAGATGATATAATGCTAAGACCTCCTCTTGGGCCTCGGGGCCATCTTGAGACGAGTGAAGGCCAACCCTTGAACCAAATGAAATTACTTGTTTGGTTTAGAGAACGTTTTAGTTCCAGTTTAGTGGTTTTAGAAAATAGAGGCTCGCTACCAGTTCATACGGGCTTACTTATTTTTCTTTCCCATCCAAACTATAACTTTGGTTTAGAATTTGGGTTATTGAAAAATTACCATTGTGGTCTGGGTGGTATGGTGATATTTCACTCCATGCTTAGAGGTACAAATATTTTTTACCTTGTCTCCTACCTAAGTTTGTGTCTCACGGTACAAAAGTACATTCCAATGCCTGCTGTTCCCTCACTGGGGCTGGCGTGGGAAATGCTCAACCCTCTGCCTAAGGTGCGTCTTCCAGCAGAAATATTCTGGGGCCTATGGTAGGGGGAGTGATAAATTGACAATCCCTAAATAATACTCTACCTAATGGTCAGGTAATGTCATGCTCCCTACTGTCTCTGTGGTTTAGCATAACGGTTAGTCTCTTTTGTGTACAAAAGTCTTCTGATATAATGATTTAAACTTCCTCTGAAGCCAGGTACAAAGCCAGTGGAAAACTATCTTTTTTGAGTTGAGAGATTATTATGGAAAAAAATAGTGGACTGAAAGGCGGGAGAGCTTGAGTTAGGTTCTAGCTATTTGAGTAGGTCTGAAGGACTCATTCATTCTCTTTAGACAGGTTTTTTTTTTGTTGTTTGGTCCACAACAAAAAGAAAGTAGAATTAGGCAATCTTTAAGATTTTGTTATTTCTAAACAGTTATTCCTGAATTAATCAATGACAACATCTTGCATACATCCCAAAGGGATATAAGCAAGATGTTTTAAAAAATGTATTCATGATATAGCTAAATAACAAAGGAAGCATGGGCACCCTCCAGATTTTCCAGGCATTGCAGATTCCCAGGGGATATTCTAATGAGGGAGACCAGTTCCTCAAGGGATTCTGTAGTCAGATGCAAATACTCTGGAGAAGTGAGTGACTTAAAAGACAAACAACCCTGTACAGACAGGACAGGAGGACAGCAATTGAGAACTTACACTTCAGTCCTAGTTGGGGATTGAGACCTCAGAAAGAAGAGGACTGCAATGAAGTGAAAGCTAAAGTTATTTAGTAAATATACGTGCCATCACGATCATTTTGAGTATTCCAGTGTTTGCTGCACTTTAAAGTATATGAATTCATCGAGGAGGAGCTCTGAAGCTGGAGGAAGTTAGCCACCTAGTTGTAACTGGTTCTAGAAAGGACCTAAGAAACTTGATTCCTTGTATCTCATCAGTGTTACAAGGTGATAGGTCTTTTAACTTGAGGCCCTCCTTGAATTGTAAGCTCCAGCAAGCTTTTGCTAAACAGACTTCCTTCAAGTTCTGAATCTGGTTTTTGTCTCACACATACAGAATTTTACAAAACAGAAAGAAACAATAGAGCTTATTAGGAAAAACTTGTTTTGAATAGTAAATTAAGCATAATGGAAATAGGCACATGTTTTAGCACAATTTTCCTCCCTTTTTAACCAATCGAACATTTACATCTTTTTCAAAGTGCTGTGATTTTCCCCGTAAGTCTTAAACTGGCACCACACAATTTTCAATAAATGAGACTTACATCACTTTTATCT
This sequence comes from Smutsia gigantea, assembly GCA_032199065.1. Classification (NCBI taxonomy): domain Eukaryota; kingdom Metazoa; phylum Chordata; class Mammalia; order Pholidota; family Manidae; genus Smutsia; species Smutsia gigantea. The sequence goes on from JAVSCE010009292.1 coordinate 6,712, forward strand.
ATTGAGAGAAATCATTGTAATACTGTAGATCCCAAATGTACAGCCTTTTGTAAAAAGTTTTAAGCAGTCACCCCAAAGCCGTATTAGCCAAATTACTGTGGCATTCTAAGAATCTGGAATACTACCTAATTTCAAAGACAGTGTAAATCAACTGTCAGTTCTGACTTGTTTCAAATTATGCCCTGCTCTCAGAGAGTGGAAATCTGTACATTCAGAGGTACACCCACCTGACTACATGGTTTGTTGTGGAGAGATAGGTCCCATGTGGAGGCATCTTCAAAGCCAATATATTTTCTTTATAACTGGTGTCAAATTGATGTATATATTAAAAAATCTTGGAAAATGATCTCAAAAAGGAAGTAACAGCTCAGTGAGCCATATGTTCAGGGAACCTAACAGGTTTCCATTGGGACGAAATTTCACTTCACCTTTTTGTCCTTATGTGCAAATAAAAACTTATCTGTAAATACACCATTAAAACAATCATACAAATTTGTGAAGTCTATAGACTAAGGAGAAATGACACTAAATGCAAAACAACCAAGTTGTTGGAAGGTAAAGAATTTGGTTTGATATTAGAAATATATAATACAACAAGGAATTGAACTGAATTTCATTTGAACTCTATAGGTTCACCAATTCAGGGAGAGAGACTTTGCTTCTATAAAATTGGTTAATGAACATAGGCTGATCAACAGTTAATAAATTGCTTAATTTGGATGCTGAGATGGAGCATCTGACTTTCCAAGTTTACACTAATAAATGTAAAGTTTTTTTTTTCCTCTTAGGTTGCTATTTTAACAGATTCATATGCCAGGGAATTTTCCAAATGCCAGATAATACTCTAGCACTGAAAAGTCTGCACTAAGGGCAGAGAGGCCTGCTTAGTGGTTTTCCAAAGAGCAGAAGCCAAAAAGCATTAACATTTATTTATGCACGATTTGTTAACTCTTTTAAGAATTCTCAATTTTAAAACTTTTAAACATTCTGCGTTATTTTAGTAGATCCAAACAATTTTGCACTCGGCTGTTGTATTGGTATGCTAGGGCATATTCTAAAAGGAAAAACTATTCATTGTGCATTTGTGTAGTTTTTCATATGACAAAATCAATGGTGATTATACATAAAATACAAAATTTAGTAGTCATTTTCATTCGACTTTTTGTCTTGTGCTCTTATTGTGAAACATTACAGAGAAGTTTAGAGTCATATAAATGAAATTATTGTGTATAAATGACAGCTTTATCAAACCTTCACATTATAATTTGCCTTTTTTGAAAACAAGTGTGTGTAAAATTATGCAGTGGTAAAGGTCAGCGGAAAAAAAATATGCTGGTTGGATTATCTTTCAGATGCTTTCCTTTTCCGTCTATGGCTGGAAGAGGAAGTTTTATTATGTTCATTTAGATACCTGGTTACCTAAATAGCACTGAACATGTTAGAAGGAATTGCATTCTAATTCAGTCCAATTCCGAGCAGTTCTCTGTAGCTGTGTTTCGTTTAACCTACTTATGCCATAAGAACGTCAGCGTTTCAATGTATTTTTTAATTTCTAAGGGCAATTTATGTCAATCTGTTAATAGTGAAAATGGAGGAATAAAAGTAAACTTTAAGCAAAAGCTTTACGATCAACAGTCAACTTTTTAACTAAAAAAAGTAGGGGGAAATCCTAGCAAAACACAGGTCCTGGGCCTGCCTCAACAGGAATAGAAGACCTTTTCCCGCAGAGTCAGGTTCTGGTGGATTGTCTGTCGAGGGGCAGGCAGGGTCTTGTTGTTTTGACCAACTTCTCTCTGGCCAGAGGAGTGACCCGGCCGCCAGAAGTGCGGCTTCCAAGTCAAGGCGGCAGAGGGTGGGGTGGCCGGTTTCTTAAAGGCTTTGTTTCACCCACGACAGTTTAATGGTGTATCTGTGGGGTGTCCAGAAGCTGCTTAGTGTAGTCTGGGGTCACGAGATCCAGCCTTGGAGCTAAGGCCTTTAATCTGTGTTCCCTGTGTGCTTATTTGAGTCGTGCACGAATAGATGTGGACCTGGTGGGGAAGAAGGGGGCTGGGTTCTGCGGGGCTCAACTTGCAAGACTTGGCTGTGGGGGTAGCGGCCCCCTGGGGCCGGATGGGGGATCTGCAGCCGGCCCAAGGGCCGCCTTTGCCTTGATGGGCCTGATCGCTTCCACCCCTGGCTGTCCCTCGCGCTGCCGGAGTTTGCTCGGACTCCCGCTCGCTGGCCGGCAGGAAGCGGGTGGGCGTGAGAAGGCAGCCCCGCGGCCTCTTCTCCCAGAGGCGGGGCGGAGAACGCGGGCCTCGCCGCGCCCCCCGAGAGGCGCGCAGGAGTGTGCGCCGGGGCGAGGGAGGCTCGCCGGCGGCAGGAGGGGCCCGCGGGGGCTCCGGGCCGCGAAGGGCACGAGGGCCGGGGCTGGATTCCGCCTGCCAGCGGCGGGAAGGACGCGCGGGAAAGAGCGGGAGCAGGAAGCGGGCGGCGGCGGCGGCGGACCCGCTGGAAAGGAGGGAGCGCCGCAGGCGGGAGGAGGGAGCGCGGAGGAGGGAGGCCGGGAGGAAGGAGGGAGCGCGGCAGGCAGGCGGAGGGAGGGCTGATTAGCATGCAGCAGCGCTCGCGCGCCCGGCTCCATTGTTTTAACACCTCCCCTCTCCTCCGCGCCAATCTGTCACCGTTCAGCAGGCGAACGCTGCTGCCTCAAATGCTGCTCTTCTCAAATGAGACGGATAATTAGTTGCCCCGCACGAATGCCGCACTCTTCTCACCCCTGATTGCTATCACCTTCTTGCTCCTGGCAGTTTTGACACCTCGTAATCAGCCTGCTGCTTTTCTCTTTTCTTCCCGACTTCTGCTTCCCTCCCCCCCACCCCGCTTTCCTTCCTAGTTTATTTGTTTATTTATTTATTTATTATTTTAAATGCAATTCTGCTTCCTATTTGGACGAGGCCTCCGCCGAGTTAACCTTACCCGTACACACGTGTGCATGTATATGTATATGTAAACTAGGGGGTATGTGCGTGAGTCGGGGCGGGCTTGCAGTTCTTTGGGAAACACTGCTTCCACTGGGAGAGAAGTCTAAGATATTTGGGGGAAGGGAGGAGTTGGGGAGAGGGACGGGAGGGGAGAGTTGGGGAGACCTCAATTAATGCTTTAAAGATCTCTTAGAAATTAGCAAACTGGGGAGTCTCGGAATGCGCTGTCAGAAGCGTGTTTTCCCCTCTCTCCTCTAACAAGCACTGACAGTCTAATTACTGTAGCTACAAGCAGCTGTCGAGGCAGCAGCCCGGGAGAAAAGGCGCCACAGGCTGAGCGCACCAGGCCGGCCCCTGCGCCCGGCGCGGCCCGACGCTGGGGAGGATGGAGGGAAGGGCACGGCCCGGCACCCGACAGCCCCGCGAGCAGAAGGCGGGTCCCGGAGCCGGCGGACACGCTTCTCGTTTCATATTTATAAAGTCTTTACCTTGAAGGTTAAAAGATGTGAAGGGAAAAGGAGGGGACGTGGGGGAGTGGGAAGAACATCATCTCCTGAGCTTCCATCCACCCCTTTCCTACCTCCTCGAGCTCCCCTCCCCTCCGTGTTGGTAAAATAACCACGCAACCCGGGGCTGAGGGGGCGGGGTGAGCCAGGCTGGAGTGTAAGAAAGCAGATGTCCCCGCTGGCAGCAGCCTCAGCCTCCGGGGAAAGCTGCACCGGGGGGGCCCTCCCGAGGACATTCACCTCCCACTTCTCAGGCATCCCGCTCACAACTGCCTCGCCTCGGCGGGGGTGGTTTTTTCAGACTCAGCGTTTCGCGTATGCAGCTTTTTTACCTGGGAGCTGTTCTTACCCGGCCACGCTCAGCAGATGCCAAGATGCAGCCCCTGCACGACTCAGTAATAAAAGACAGAGAGAGAGACCTGGCGGTGCCCACTCCACCTTTCGACCTGCAGCCAGCGCCACCTCTGCAGGGCGGGACTGGAGCCGGTTCTCCAAGTGCCTCTCGGGGCCCAAGAGGGCCTTTGTCCTTCGGAAGCTGGAGCTTAGGAGGACACTGGAATCCAAAAGAAAATAAGAGTTTCCCGCTCTTACTAAAAGTGGTGGAGCCACGTGGGGAAAGGGTGGACTGGAGGAGTCAGTGATACACTTGAATATGAGTCACTTTCTGGGCTCTAGTTTCCTTTGGCTGTCAGCAGGCCAGTAGATGTCAACTGTGTGAGGGGACCCTTCGTCTTCTAGAAAAGGAAAAAGAATCCCCTTTCACGAGATAGGTACAGTGGTATATTCTGGCTAGTACATGCTGCGAAGTTTTTATTTTTAATGTGTGTGGGGGAGGAGTAAGTGAGAGGGGAGGCTGGGTGGGTGGAAGGTAGGGGGAAGGGAAGAGACATGGATAATTGTCTAGGCATTTCCATTCAGCCCCAGTGGCAATAAAGGAAAGATGTACATGCCTCTCAGAACCCTTCACAGTGAATACCTAATAATCACTATGTCACCTTGGTGAGGAAGATGTCAATACGATGTGCTTGGCACCCTGAGAAGTAGAGGCACCAACCTCATTCTTCCACAAGTTAAGGCTCTTCGCTATGTCACGGGCCTGCTCAAATTTCCCCATTCCAAACCCTCCAGCTTTTAAAGACACATGCTCCAGAGAAGGCTTAAATTTGTTTTGAGACTTGCAAATCAATGTTTACTTTATAAAATGGAAGCCATGCCTCAAACATTTTTAAAAGTTGGGAGGAAAGAGAAACCTAAAAGAAAAGAACCACAGGGAAGAAAAATAAAAAGGAAAGTCTCAATTTAAACAACATTTTGCAATCAGGCGGCTAACAATGAATAACCAATTTCTCAACAAGGATGTGCACATTTCTAATATAAATTAGTGAATATGGATAGTCCTTACAGGATTTTGGATTTGCTTCCATTAAACAGAAATACTTCTTTAGCAAGGTTAATATGGAAAATAATTTAAAAAGTTCAAAGTGACTTACTAGTTGTAATTAAATGTTACCAGATCTGGTATCACCTTTCTAACAGGTTACTGGGGAAAAAAAAACATGAATTTTATAGACTTCCCAAAAATGTGATTTATTTCCTTTATTCTTTTTTTACTCAGGAACAAAGAACGAATTAATGATCACAACATAAGTACCTCTCAATATTTAACTCATTTCATCCTGTAGCTATCCACATAGTAAAAATTAAAACCATGGGTATTACTTAAAAAACAATCTAAAGTGTTTAAATAATCCTGTCAGTGATTTTATCACTGGGCGACAAATGTCTTAGGTTTGGTATTAGACGTTTGTTGTCTGCTACTCTCCACTGAAGGCTTATTTAAAAAGAATCATACCTATAGCATAAATAATCTAAATTTTTAAGTGATAAACCCAATAAACATTTGATATCACCAAATTCAACAGATCTAACTAGAAATCCAAGCAATAAGCTTAGACATTTGAAACAAACATAAATTATGGTAACCACTGTAAACATGAATAAAGTGAATTACAGAATGACCTTGTAAAAGACAATGAAAGGAAGTTACAATATAAGTTTAGAAAAAAATCCAAAGAGCTGTGACACAGCTATTTTTCAATAAATGATCCTGAACTAAATTTGCAATCAAGTATTTATGGTATTACAAATCCAAAGTCATCACATACAACTTGATGATCACATAACTGTTTTCAAATGCATCTTAAGTCTTTCCATTAAAGTGTGAATTAAGATGCCGGAGGAAATCCCCCCTGGATGTAATGGATGGTGGGAAAACTGCTTGACAGAATTCACATACTCGAGGTATATGCAGTTCGGAGTCTGTGCCACTTAGTACCGGTGATAAGTCACTGTCTTGATTAGGAAAGGGTTTCCAAACAGGCTGCAGGAAGAAACAAATAAACCACATCTTCTGTTATTTGTATTTAAAATCAACTTGCATTGTGTTTCAAATTTAAAAATTTTTAATAGGTTATGTACATAAATATGAAATTCCCTAATATGAAAGCAAATTTCCTTTCTATAGAGTTAGCATGAGGACATGAATCAATTCTTTTTCATAAAAGGTACAATTAAACTTTCATTAGTAATCACTTAGAATATACATTCATGTACTTTGTCTTCAAATGTTGAAAATTCTTCCAGCTCTGACACTAGCAAATTTTTATTCCCAATATCACAATGGATGGAGTTGTGAAACAATAGTCAATAACTGAGATGTTAAAAAAACTAAACTGTATTTTTTCTATTTTATGATAGAAACCTTAAGTTGTAGGCCTTTATTAATACATAGTACACTAGATATGATGTGTGTGTTCATGCATTTTGATAAAGAGCAATTAAAATTTCACTATTTATAAGCAAACACACAGTGAATAAATCATATAGGAATAAGTATTGTTTTGATTTTTTTAAAGAAATTTTTTTCTTTTAAAGTACTGACAAAATTCCACTGACCAGTTGTTTTCTGAAACCACAAATATTTAAACTAATCATTCAACAGAATCTAGTAACTTTGGATGCATTCCTTTGACTTTTTATTTTGCTCCTGTTAAAAAGTTACCCTTTGGCCTACTTTCCTCTTTTTTGTGGGAATAAAGTGAAGCCTGTCAATAGTTGCCCAATTAAAGAATTTTAGAAAATAAAAATTCAACAGAACTACCCTCCATTATAAGCATCACTTAAATACCTCAGATAACTGCATTTTTTTCTTTTAAAAAACTATCTAGAAGGGCAAGAAAGGCTTTAATTCAACAGTACGTGCTCAATAAATGTTTGCTGACTGGAATATCTTATTTTTCCTGAAATGTAAGCCAAATTATTTTTAAAACTTGCTCTCTTACCTTGACAGTCAAATTACCTTGATACAGTAAATTCTGGTATTTTGAGGAAGATCACTTCAAAAAGTCAATTTAAAGAGACCTCTTTGCACTACAATCACTAATATGTTTTTAAAGTAACAGCCTAGTCCAATGCCAGATACAGTGTTAGTTTTCATTTTCTTAACCAATCTCTTTCATTAACCAATGAAAGTTAACCAATCATTTACATAAACAGTATATTACTAACTGAAGCATTTGGGTTTCACAACATCACTGTCTTCTTATAAACATTTTACTGGACAGCTGTGTACAGTTGGTGTAAATATACAAAGTCTGTCTAGGCACTGAGATACATTCAAATAGTACAGAGGGCTTATAACAACACTGACTGAATTCCTTTTGTGAGAACTGGCTATGTTATCACAAAAAATAGTAATATTTAAAATATTTACTTTAAAATTTGGGGTAAAATAATTTTCTTTAGAAAATCTTTCTTCTATGATCAAAGAAAAGCAGTACTCACTGCAAGTATATAAGCAAAAATCTAGAGTTAACTAGATTTAAATTTTATATTTTCAGTTTAAACAAAAGGTACAATTAATATGAACCATTCTAAGGGGAAACTGATAGAGATATAAATAAAAGATTATTATGTTATAGATAATTCTTATTAAGATCTATTAAATAGTAAGGAATAGATTTAGATGTAGCTTCTAACTTTGTTGAGCCAATATCCTATTGCCAATTTATCTTCAAAGTCCATATCCTCCCTTCTCAATTAGGAGTTATTAGCCCAGATTTGATCTCTTCATAGAATTCAGTTGGGCCCCTGGTTACTACTGACTCAGCAGAAGTAGGATGAAAAGAAAATCACACAGAGCAAAAATAAGCAGATATATTTCAGATTTTAAAATTGAGGAATGTATAAAAAAAAGGTGTTAAGTAGTAATGACTGATATAAAATAAAAATCTGAAATATGTAACCGAAACTTTTCACTTCTCCTGTTATTATCAACAAACTCAAAATTTTATATTTATTATACTAGCTTTAGTAATATAAATGAAATAGCAAAATGTTTTTAAAAAACCATTTAAAGAAATATTCTTCAGTCCTAAACTGTAATATGGCCTTCAAAACAAACTAATTTCTTTGCCTTTTCTGCCAAAATATCAATTATCTAACCTTATGCCCCATGTCTTGTGACAGCTCAACACCAATTCTCTTGCATTTTTTAAGCTGAATACTTTTCCATCAAGTTGTAATCACATACCAGCTGTTTCCCTTGCTGTAGCATAGAAAGCAAATGCACAATGCAGGGTGCCATCTACTGAAACACGAATGCACGGACTAACTAGTAAAAGAACAAGCAAGAGATATAATGGAGAAAAAAGTAACAGGCATTAAAAGTGATGTACTTCACAGCTCCACAGGAATTCTACTTGCAATAAAGGAAGTTGTTTAATTTGTTTCATTTAGTAGTAACTATAACCAGATTATGATGTGAAAAAAGGGGGCAATGGAGAACATAGCTGAGTTTATAAATAAAGCTTATTGTCAGGGATGCCTAATTTTCCTCAGTACTAATATATACCACAGCTTGACTACTGCCCTCTTTGTATGTTGATTTAAAAGTCTATAACCTGTAAGAGATTTATGAAGTCAAAGGGTATTCACTGAGTTGTTGGGTTTTAAAAAGTAATTAAATATCTCAAGGCAAAGAGAAATCAAACAAATGTTTGCAAGTTATAGACATTTACACCAATCTGTATTTTCATGAGCTTCTGTTTATTGTAACAATTATATATTTTTCATTTGCCTTCAGGCCTTAAAATTTTCTTTTAACTAAAAGCATCATTCTGTGATGGAACCTAAACAAAAGGGAGGGTAGGAGTTACTTGGGTGCTGTAAGTAGTCTGCAAGCTTTAGAAACAAGAAAAATTTGATTAAAATCATACATATGGAAAGACAACTTAAAAAATATATTAGGCTTCACATTCAGTGCCAGATAGGAAACCAAAACCAAAACCAAATCATACAGATCTATGTACTGTATAACTGAGAATGTAATAGAAGTGTTAGATGAGAGAGTTCACTTACTTTGATAAACAGGAATATATAATGCAATAATTTACTTATAAAAAAACATGCATTCTTGTAAAGATATGTATGATATATACAAACTTTTTAACAACAAAAATAGCCATTTGTTCCCCAGTATGAAATTTAACAAAGAATCCTATTACAACACTGTTGCTGAGAGAAAAAGCTTTGAAGAAAGGACTAAGAAAGTGACACACACTAGATATGGCTAAGACTTAAAAGCATTTTTAAATGTGCCATAAATTTTAAGGTACTTTATAACAGAGCTTTACCATATTCACCTTTTAGAATTTCATGTCATTTATTATAGGACCTGGTTTTTGATTAAAAGCCTTAACTTTGGCTAGTCATTAGTTTAAAAAGGATGTCTGGTAACCTGAAAGAGATATGTATCTGAGCACATATGGCAAAATGTGTGTTCACACATAATACATTTGTTAATGCAAAACAGTTACCTGCTGTGGTCCTCGGACAGCTTTTCCTGGGGAATCGAGTGAAGGAAAAGGTGCATCAGATGGGTCCTGAAGTGGGAATGTATTTACATACAATGCATTATGGTCTCCAGGCGGCAAACACGGAGCTCTATCCAGAGCTGTCCTGATGCAAGTGTTTACAAGATTGGAGGGTTTTGTTTTGTCAGTTATCTTAAGGCTTTGTACAGCTGGAACTATGGGGTCAATTCCTTGAATTTCAAATAAAGTTTCTTCTGTTTTAGCAAAGTTTCCCAGGTTGTCTCTGAGCTCCATATCAAATTTATCCTGGCACGCTGCCTCAGATGGGGCAGGACCAAGGATGTTGGGTCTTTCTGGAGTGCTATGTAAGAAAGTAGAGTCACTGTCCATAGGTGGAAACTTGACATTGAATTTAGAAAGTGATTCAAAAGAGTTGTTGTCTTCCTCATCTCGGCCCAGCCCTCTTGGTGTGACAGATGTGATGCATGGTGCACCTCTATTTATATCATCTTCAGCCTGAGGCTTAAACAGTGCTTCTTGTTTGTCTGTTTTATCTGTACACTGTACAGGCACAGAGCACTGCGTATCTGCAGGGAAGAGAACACAAAAGGAAAACAGTTGCATTCCAATCATTCTTAAAAATATGAATGTTCAATTAGCTTTAGACAGATGAATATTATTTTCTCTATTGGTTTTTATAGCAGCTGAAGACAACTGGGATTTTTTAATATTTACTACCATATTACACAGGAATATTAACAGTCTCCAGTGGGTGAACTGCAGCACAGCTTATTAGTCGCAGTTTAACCACTTTGTCTTTTCCTAGGTCTTCTGCTGTAAGCTCTGGATCTCATTCACGGTTATACTGCTTTACACTTAAAAAAACATTTGCTTGATTGAAAAGGATTAAGGATGGCAGTGTGAGAGATGAGACACAGGCTTCCTCCTAAAACTGCATATAATACAAAAATACAATTAATACAACTAATCCTCAAAAAGCAACAGGAAAGAGGACTGTGCCAGACTGCATACATCTGGAGAAAAGAGCAGACCTCACAGAACAGGGTAATGTACTAAAGCTGTGGCCCAGCGGGACCCAAGCCCTTCTCCCACCCCAGCTCATTGGCGGGAGGAAGAGAAACAGGAGCAGGGAGGGAGTGGAGGCCTGGCCTAGGACTGCTGAATACCTAACTCCGGAGATCTGCTCCGGGAGCACAAACCTACATTTCTTGGTGCTTGCCTGATACTCTCGTGATAATGGGGTTGGAAAACTAAGACAGGCAGAATTCCTGGAGAGACTGAGATTCCAGCTGCATGTGGAAAGCATGTTAGTCTCTTAGGCCATGGAGATGCACAAAACTCCCAACACAAGGGACCAAAGGAAGACAACATCAAGACACACAGTAATTAAAATGCCAAAGATCAAGGATACGGACAGACTATTAACAGCAGCCAGAGAAAGAAATAAGATCACATACAAAGGAAAACCTATCAGGATATCATCAGACTTCTCAGCAGAAACCAGACCAGAAGGGAGTAGCATGATGTATTTAATGCAATGAAGCAGAAGGGCCATGAACCAAGATTACTTGATCTGGCAAGATTATCATTTAAATTTGAAGGAGGGATTAAACAATTTGCAGATAAGCAAAAGCTGAGAGAATTTACCTCCCACAAACCATCTCTACAGTGTATTTTGGAGGGACTGCTATAAAGGGAAGTGTTCCTAAGGCTTAATAGCTGTTACCAGAGGTAATAAAACCACAGTAAAGAAAGTAGAACAGCTAATTACTAAGCAAATGCAAAAATTAAAATAACTATCTCCAAAGTCAATCAAGGCATAGACCAAGAGTACAGAATATGATACCTAATATATAAAGAATGGAGGAGGAAGAAAAGGAGGAAGAAAAAAAAAGAGAACCTTTCAACTGTGTTTGTAATACCATATTAAGTGAGTTAAGTTAGACTCTTAGATAGTAAGGAAGTTAACCTTGAACTTTTGGTAATCACGAACCTAAAGCCTGCAATGCCAATAAGTACATACCTATAGATAATCTCCCTAAATGTAAATAGACTGAATGCACCAATCAAAAGACATAGAGTCACTGAATGGATTAAAAAACAACACCCATCTATACGCTGCCTAAAGGAGACTCACTTTAAACCCAAAGACATACACAGACTAAAAGTGAAGGGATGGAAAAAGATATTTCATGCCACTAATAGGGAGAACAAAGCAGGAGTTGCAGTACTTGCATCAGACAAAATAGACTTCAAAACAAAGAAAGTCACAAGAGACAAAGAAGGACATTACATAATGATAAAAGGGTCAATACAACAAGAAGATATAATCATTATAAATATCTATGCGCCCAACACAGGAGCACCTACATATGTGAAAAAAATACTAAGAGAATTAAAAAGAGAAATAGAATGCAATGCATTCACTGTAGGAGACTTCAACATTCCACTCACTCTGAAGGACAGATCAACCAGACAGAAAATAAGTAAGGAGACCGAGGACTGAACAACACAATAGAACAGATGGACCTAACAGACATCTACAGAACTCTACATCCCAAAGCAGCAGAATACACATTCTTCTCAAGTGCACATGGAACATTTTCAAGAATAGATCATATACTAGGCCACAAAATCAGCCTTGGTAAATTCAAAAAGATTGAAATTGTACCAACCAGTTTCTCAGACCGCAAAGATATGAAACTAGAAATAAATTATGCAAAGAATAGGAAAAATCCCACAAACACATGGAGGCTTCACAACATGCTCCTAAATAACCAATGGATCAATGACCAAATAAAAACAGAGATCAAGCAATATATGGAGACAAATGACAACAATAATTCAACACCGCAAAATCTGTGGGATGCAGCGGAGGCTGTGCTAAGAGAAAAGTATATTGCAATACAGGCCTACCTCAGGAAAGAAGAAGAATCCCATATGAGCAGTCTAAACTAACAATTAACGAAACTAGAAAAAGAAGAACAAATGAGGACCAAAGTCAGTAGAAGGAGGGACATAATAAAGAGTAAAGCAGAAATAAATAAAATCAAGAAGAATAAAACAATAGAAAGAATCAATGAAAGCAAGAGCTGGTTCTTTGAGAAAATAAAATAGATAAACCCCTAGCCAGACTTATCAAGAAAAAAAAGAGAGTCTAATCATATAAACAGAATCAGAAATGAGAAAGGCAAAATCACTATGGATACCCAGAAGTACAAAGAGTTATTAGAGAATACTATGAAAAATTATATGCTAACAAACTGGATAACCTAGAAGAAATGGACAACTTTGTAGAAAAATTCAACCATTCAGGCTGACATGGAGAGAAACAGAAAATATGAACAGACCAATTACCAGCAATGAAATTGAACTGGTAATCAAAAACCTACCTAAGAACAAAACACCTGTAACAGATGGCTTCAACGCTGATTTTTATCAAACATTTAGTGAAAACCAAATACCCATCCTCCTTAAAGTTTTCCAAAGAGTAGAAGAGGGAATACTTTCAAACTCATTCTATGAGGCCAGCATCACTCTAATACCAATACCAGGCAAAGACACCACAAAAAAAGAAAATTACAAACCAATATCCCTGAAGAACATAGATGCAAAAATACTCAACAAAATATCAGCAAAGCGAATTAAAAAATACATCAAAAAGATCATCCATCATGATCAAGTGGGATTCATCCCAGGGATGCAAGGATGGTACATTTGAAAATCCATCAACATCATTCACTACATCAACAAAAAGAAGGACAAAAACCACATGATCATCTCCATAGATGCTGAAAAAGCATTCAACAAAATTAAACATCCACTTATGATAAAAACTCTCAACAAAATGGGTATAGAAGGCAAGAACCTCAACATAAAAAAGGCCATATATGACATACCCACAGCCAACATTATACTTAACAGCGAGAAGCTGAAAGCTTTTCCTTTAAGATCAGGAACAAGAATAGGAAGCCCACTCTCCCCACTTTTATTCAACATAGTACTGGAGGTCCTAGCCATGGCAATCAGACAACACAAAGAAATAAAAGGCATCCAGATTGGCAAGAAGAAGTTAAACTGTCCCTGTTTGCAGATGACATGATATTGTACATAAAAAACCCGCAAGAATCCACTCCAAAACTACTAGATCTAATGTCTGAATTCAGCAAAGTTGCAGGATACAAAATTAATACGCAGAAATCTGTGGAATTCCTATACACTAACAATGAAGTAGCACAGAGAGAAATCAGGAAAACAATTCCATTCACAGCTGCATCAAAAAGAATAAAATACCTAGGAGTAAACCTAACCAACGAAGTGAAAGACCTATACTCTGAAAACTACAAGACACTCATGAGAGAAATTAAAGAAGATACCAATAAATGTAAATACATCCCATGCTCATGTATAGGAAGAATTAATATTGTCAAAATGGCCATCCTGCCTAAAGCAATCTACAGATTCAATGCAATTCCTATCAAAATACCAACAGCATTCTTCAACAAACTAGAGAAAATTGTTCTAAAATTCATATGGAACCATAAAAGACCCTGAATAGCCAAAGCAATCCTGAAAAGGAAGAATAAAGCTGGGGGGATTATGCTCCCCAACTTCAAGCTCTACTACAAAGCCACAGTAATCAAGACAGTTTGGCACTGCCACAAGAACAGACCCATAGACCAATGGAACAGACTAGAGAGCCCTGGTATAAACCGAACCATATATGGTCAATTAATATATGATAAAGGAGCCATGGACATACAATGGGGAAATGACAGCCTCTTCAATAGCTGGTATTGGCAAAACTGGAAAGCTACATGCAAGAGAATGAAACTGGATTATTGTTTAATCCCATACACAAAAGTAAACTCGAAATGGATTAAGGACCTGAATGTAAGTCATGAAACCATAAAGCTCTTAGAAGACAACATAGGCAAAAATCTCCCGAATATAAGCATGAGCAACTTCTTCCTGAATGCATCTCCTCAAGCAAGGGAAACAAAAGCAAAAATGAACTCATGGGTCTACATCAAACTAAAAAGTTTCTGTATGGCAAAGGACACCATCAACAGAATAAAAAGGCATCGTACAGTATGGGAGAATATATTTGTAAATGACATATCCAATAAGGGGTTAACATCCAAAATATATAAAGAACTTACACGCCTCAACACCCGAAAAGTAAATAACCCTATTAAAAAATGGGTAGAGGATTTGCAGAGACAGTTCTCCAAAGAAGAAATTCAGATGGCCAACAGACACATGAAAAGATGCTCCACATCACTAATCATCAGAGAAATGCAAATTAAAACCACAATGAGATATCACCTCACACCAGTAAGGATGGCCAGCATCGAAAGGACTAAGAACAACAAATGCTGGCAAGGACGCAGAGAAAGGGGAACCCTCCTACACTGCTGGTGGTAATGTAAGCTAGTTCAACGATTGTGGAAAGCAATATGGAGGTTCCTCAAGAAAGTAAAAATAGAAATACCATTTGACCCAGGAATCCCAGTCTTTGGAATTTACCCAAAGAATACAACTTCTCAGATTCAAAAAGACATATGCACCCCTATGTTTATCTCAGCACTTTTTACAATAGCCAAGATATGGAAGCAACCTAAGTGTCCATCAGTAGATGAATGGATAAAGAAGAGGTGGTATATATATATACAATGGAATACTATTCAGCCATAAGAAAGAAACAAATCCTACCATTTGCAACAACATGGATGGAGCTGGAGGATATTATGCTCAGTGAAAGAAGCCAGGCGGAGATGAACAAGTGCCAAATGATTTCCCTCATTTGTAGAGTATAACAACGTAGCAAAACTGAAGGAACGAAACAGCAGCAGACTCAGAGACTCCAAGAAGGAACTAGTGCTTACCAAAGGGGAGGGGTGTGGGAGGGTGGGTGGGGAGGGAGGGAGAAGAGGATTGAGGGGTATTATGTTTAGGACACATGGTGTGGGGGACAAGGGGAAAACAGTGTAGCACAAAGAAGACAGATAGTGGATCTGTGGCATCTAACTACACTGATGGACAGTGACTGCATTGGGGTATGGGTGGGGACATGATAATATGGGTAAATGTAGTGACCACATTGTTCTTTCATGTGAAACCTTCATAAGAGTGTATACCTTAATAAAAAAAAAAGATACTTGAGACCACTTAACAAGTCCACATCCCTAGCCCTTTGTCACATTCCTGAAAAAAATCCTTAAAAGGGGGAACCCCCAACCTTTCAGTATGCTCCTCTCTCTGAGGTTGCCCGCACTTAAGAGTGCGTAACTAACTTTTCTCAACCTTTCAGGGTGCTCTTCCCTCTCTGAGGTTGCCTGAACTTTCTAAGTAACTTTAAATAAAACTTTTACTGTTTCTGAAGAAAAAAGAAAAAAAACATTTGCTTGTAATGTGTACATTTAAACATTTTGTCAGTAATGGAAATTGCAACTGTGAGCTTGCTTAGACAAATAAATTGTTAAAAAAGAAAACCCTTAAGAGGCATATATGACATTATACAGGTTAAGACTCTATAGGAATTGGTCATTTTCCCCCCCAATACCATGGTATGACAAATTACATCACCAATCGATTTAGCCACTGTCCAACAATCCAGGAGTGATAGTGGGGTATATTGGGGAGGAACAAGACAGTGGAGACAAAGAACGATGACATTTTGACATTTTGGGGTGCGTGTTCAGAAAACTGTACGTGGGAAAAAATATATATATATAAAAGGCCTCTGTAGACAACAGGTAGACATCAGGTAGGTACCAGGGCCTCTGTAGCTCGTTTTTCTAGAAGCCACTTATCCAACAAATTCAGCTCTGTAGGACACAGGCAAAAGCTAGGAAGTATGTAAATAGAGCTTTTGAGGAGTCAGAATTAGAGCCACAAGGTCCATAGATACGTGAATTTTACTCTTACTCTCATGTTAGATCTATTCTCACAAGCTTGATGATGTTTTCCTAATTCACAGCTGGTTAGAAGTAACAAATTAAGAGGTATGGATTTGAGTTGTTGAAGGCAGATATAGATTTATCATCAACAGCGGAAAGCAGAAAGGAGACAAGAAAACAAAAGAGCAGATAGAGAAACTCAGAAAACACTACAGCCCAGTACAGGGCCAACAAGGACTACATTTCTCTATGTGAAAAAAACGAGGATCAAAGCACTCTTCATGTTAATGATCCTGAGACATCAGAAAAAGCTAAATTATGCTCTACTGCGTTACTTCAAGAAGACAGTGAGGTTGGAAGTTGATAATGTATTTTCATTAAGTAGGAGAAATGGTAGAAATTTTAAAAGAAAATCAGCATTTAATAAAGGGAGGTATCAGTGAAACTGTATATTCATAAATGGAGACTTTACCAATGATGCTGATTTTAAGCATGGAGTGTTTACAGAACACCTTGCACAGTGTTTTTGCCCAGGTCAGTGGGCATTTAACAGAGGCCAGTTCCTTTCCCTTCTGGTCTTTGTAGTCTGATGACACATTTCTGTCTTTTGCCACAGCACATTCCAACACAAGCTATTTTTTGTTTGACCATGATTGTAGTACATACAATGCAACCAGCTTCTTGGTTCCGTTACACATACCTACTGCCTTTCTTTAGTACATGCCATCTTATCAGAATCTGATTATAGCAGAGCCTTTGAACTGCTTCCTTGCCTCTAAATTTAGTTCATATCCAATCCAACAATTCATTCTCTACACTGCTCCCTACTGCCCCCACTTAGTTTTTCTAAAGTACAAATCTGGTCATGTTACCTTCCTAATTAAACCTTTTCATAGCTCTCTAAAGCCCTCAGCCTCAGAAAAATCACCAAGAACTGTTCATGATTGGCCCCTGGTCACCTCTTTGTGCTCTCATCTTTCACCACACCTATTTCACTTCTTACTCCAGCTATAATGAACTTTGTACAGTTGTACAGTTTTCCAGAATAGTCTTGCTCTCCTGTTTTTGGGCCTTTGCACATGCTGTGCAGACTGCCTCAAGTGTCCTCTCCCTCTAATCTTTGTCTCTTCTTAGTCCTTCATTTCTTGGCTTAGATGTTGATTTCTCTGAATAGCTCTCTCTCTGGCTGCCCTCTGGCTTAGGCATGATTCTTGGGTGCCCTGAGGACTAAACATTCTACATTATATTTGCAAGTATAATTCTTTTTCTCCCATTAAACTAGGTTTGTTGATGTCCTAAACTATGTTTTCCTTCTCACTTAACCCGAGTACCCTGCCAGTGCCCGCACATAGTACACCCTCAATTCATTCTGAATCAATCTGAATTCTCTTCCCTATAGAGCCTGTGTAATAATTTACATTTACTAGATTATTTGTCTTTGACTAGGAGTGATATAATAATTGAGACCAAGCTTAATTGTTTTCTTTGTCCTCCAAGATTCTTAAAGCCCATTAACTCTCAAGTAGTCATTTTTCCTAGTAGACTTAAGAGTAGTAGGAAATTCTAGGAAACAGTACTTCAAAAAAAAGGTTTTTTTAATTCAGTAAAGTATCAAAGGCATCATTCTGTGTTGATACAAATCTGTAAATCCTTTTTAATGTCTGCAGAATAAATTAAAAGTTAAAAAAAAATTCTGGCTTGAGCTTGGTGCTCAAGTGCTCAGGCCCAGAAGGAAGGCAGACCAGTCCCTCTGGATAGGTCTTTACTGCCCTTCTAGCTTTCCATTAGTATAAAAAATGAGATGAAGATCCTTGTGTGCACATTTAGGAAACAGTACTTTATAGATTACATTTGCTAACTGCAAATAGCAAATAAAGAAAACCAACTATTAGGTAATCAAATTCTGTTAACACCTGAGGAGGAGGAAATGCTTATCAAAATGACCTTTACAAGAACAGAGAGAGAACGCTGAAGAATCTGCTGCTGCTGCTAATGACAACTATTAACATTAATAGGACATATATATGCCATGCACAGTCATAATCACTGTGCATTAATTTCATACTAAAACTAATCAGGTGGTAGATACTGTATTATCCCCACTTTACATGTCAAGAAACTGAGAAATGGAGAAGTTAACTCCAGAGCTACACCACTAATGAATGAGTGGTAGGTGTGGCACTGGAGCCCAAGCAACCTAACTCTAGAGCCTGTCCTCTGAACCGTTAACGCCAAATCAAACACGCTGGTTTCTACATATAGAGATGTTCCCCAAAGTGACAGAAATGTGCTTTGAATATCTCTTTTAGTAGTTGATCTATGTTGCTTGTGAACAAAATATGGAAAACTCAAACAGCTGTAATAAAGCAGGTATTTATTTTCCATATAGTTAGCTGGCTTACCTCAGTTACACTAAAATAACCTGAATTAATCTGCTCAAGCAATGACAGTTACTATCTAAAGAAACAAAACAAAAAACCACTCATAGATTTAAACCTATGAGTTCTAAAGCTACCAGAAATCCAAGATTAGAAAACAAAACTCAAAGTGCATGAAAGCACTTGTCATCCAGACACTACCCTGAGGAACATGATCAGGAGGGCATACTTATTTAGTTTGCTTATTTCAGGAAGATATTTGCAAGGAAAAAAAGTAAAATGAGAAACATTTTTAGATTTCTAAATTTTAAGTACAGGCTGTACATTTAGAGCACTTCTCAGTTTAATTACCTTGTATACTGACAAAAGAAAAAGATCTGATGGTTGTTTCTGACCTCTATCCCTACATTCTTCTCTACTGATCACCACTGAAATAGGATCCTCCTTTATGGACCAAATAGTACTTTTTTAAAAGCCACATTTGCTTAAACATACATTTTATCTTTATTCCTTCTCAAGGCTATTGCCATAAGTGGATGAGAAGAAAAAAGAAAGTAATGAAAAGGAAATGCACAGTTCTACTAATACAGTACTTTTTTCATGAATTATATGTTTATTAAAAAGTAAAAATAAAACTTTAACAAAAATTAAAATAACGTTAAATATACTTTTTCCAGGTGTATTACACAAATCACATTTGAAATTTTTCCTTTATATTTTTATTAAATGTAGTGTTCATCCTTAAAAAACCTGAATATGCATATTTTTTCCAAAATATTTTTTGCCTTTTCCGCATTTGATCTACTACAGTCAGAAGTATAATATTTGAGTCTATAGCACAGCAGATCTAAAACATTTCAAGAATTATACTGTATTTATTATTTGGGACATTTAATATAAAACATAGGAGTAATGTTAGGAAGAAATTGAAGTTAAACACTCAGTGTTCTAGTTGACAGATACATACTCGGATTTAGACCTATGCAATTTAAAACTGGTCAAAGTATTAAGCCATTGATAATGGGGTAGGTTCTCTGTATAACAATGAATATATCACTGTTACAATGTTTTGATAAGATGTTGATGTTCAAAAACGCATGTTTATGAATTCTAGGTACTACATCTCCATACCTACTATATATTAAATAAAAATAAGTCTTTTACTTCAGAAGTACCAAGTGTCTTTTAGTCGGCACAAAAGATCAGTTTCTCATCAAAATGACAAAAATTACGATGGAAAAATTACCATTCATTTTGGGGAGACAGTGGAAAGGGAGGGGAAGAAATTTTGTTTGTCTACAAAGATTGTTTTGTTTCTCCAACACCATGTGTACCTTTTCTGAGAATAAAATGTTAGCAGTGGGCAAAAAATGAATTTACACTATACAACGATTTTTAAATAGCCTAGATAGGAGAGCTGTAAGAAATGGAAAGTGATCTTTAATGAAAGGGGTGTTAGCACTGCAGCAACATGTTTCAGAGTGAAAACTGTAAATCACATCTCTTGGGAATTGAACGCAGAATATCTCAAATCACAAGGGTAAAGGCAAATTTATCATTATAAATGATCAGCTTATCTTCCTTTTGTTTACAGAAGTGCTTGGTAGCCAGATTCAATCCCTGGTATTTTGCTATTTGTATCAAACCTACTGAAGCAAACACCAGTAAGCCAGTCTTGGATTTTAGGAAGCGCAGAGCTTTTAAAAAACCACACTGCAGCACATATGTAAAACAGATGTTCCTTCTAAGTTGTATTTTATACTAAATTTGCACTTTGTAACCCCAACAGAACTGCCTTGCAAAATGTAAAATGTTTATTTCTTGAACCAAATTATAAGAATCTAACCAGAGTATTCAACTAACTTTCAAGAAGTGAAAAACCAGCCCATATATTTCAGTGCAGCTTCAAGGCTGATTATTAACACATGAATTAATGTTTTGTATGACTCCCAGAGAGCAACAGAAAACTCTGAGAGACATATCCTTTATTTTGTACTTTTTCCAAGGCGGGACTTCTCATCAAGTTGATCAGTAATTATGCAGTTCAATTCAATCTATATAGAACCATACACAGGAAAGAGATAGGGAAAAAGGGAATAAGCCAATAAGTAGATAATATATTACAGAACTTAAACAGCACTTACCCATTATAAGTGGTAAGAGGTGCAAGTTGCAGATTCTTAGCACTTAGTAAAGCATTTACAAATGTTTTCACAATCAAAAATAAATCAATTTCAACCAATCAAATTAATATTACTGTACGTTAAATCAAACCTTACCAGTTGCAGTGGCTGGTACATTAAGTTTACTTAAGTGGTCTTTTTGTGCTTTCGCTAGCATGCATATTCTATGAAATTCTTCTTTCAGATCACGGAAAGTTTTCTCTATATAACCCCTAAAGATAAATCAATATTTTAAAATGTAAGGCTATGTCTTCAAATACGTTTCATCATAATTAAACTTACATAGCACCTTTTAATGTACCACAAAATAATTACTGAAAGGTTAAAGTTAAAAACTATTTTAAATTCCTAGAATATGTCCTAAAAAAATAATTCTAATATGTGGAGAGCTAAGCACAAAGTAAGCAATAGATTAAAAGTTCTAATACACAAATGTAGTGCAGACTAGAATATCTACTGAGGCATGTCACACTTACGCTGGTTGTATCATTCTTACATTATAAATTTCAGTGTATGATTTTGTTCTCTGTAAATATCTTAAATAGAAGAAAATCAAATATTCCTCACTTCAATAAGGTTCACATTAAGATCCAGCCATATAAAACAATGTAGCCATAATACTTGGTCTATTGAAATAGCAGAGCTTTAGAGAATTCAGTTTTCAGATTCATATCTGCTATTAACTGTATGATTTATTTAGATCATTTTAACATGGAGGAGCCTTAGGTTGGTCTCTCCTGGTTCTAAGTCTATTTTCTAAATTGCTAAAATTTAAATGTATGTAAATAAAAATATACTTCAATAATCATAATTTTTAGAGTTGGCAAAAAATGATATAGAACTACCTTTCATGGAATAAAGGAATGCCAAGACTCCTTGGTGAAGTTTCTTTTCTAGGAGAAAAAACCTCTTGTCTTCTTACCTTAAAGATACAAAATGATTACCATTTTAAATTGTTTCTAAACTCAAGTAAGAGTGGATTAACAAAAAACACACAGATAAGTTATCTTTCTCATTGTAAAGTTAGGTAGCTTACACACACATACACAAAATGTACAATAGGTTTTTTGCTTGAAAAGAGGTCACAGAAAGGGAAAATTAAGGTAGAAAAGTAGGATAAAGATATGAAGTATTTCTGGTAACTTAATTACTATTTCCAGTACTTACAATTTCCTCAAATTCAACTATTGATCAAAATTGCTACTCTGATCACTAAACACCTGATATGACCAGAAACTTTAGGGGAAAAAAACAAAAATCTGTGTGTGTGATTTCTATTATGGGCCTATATATTTAAATCAAGGTCTTTGTATTTTGTTATAGATTCTAAGCTGAGGAATGCGAATGTATTAGAGGAAGAAAGAAAACCAGCTACACAGTTCCTTAGCAGTTAACAAGCATTTTGAAGATAGGGCAATTACATACTTAAGCTACTTTAACACAAGTTCTTGCCTTTCACTCCCACCCTGTGGCTTACATTGGTATTACATTTATTTTAACACTAAAGTCAACATCAAAGAATATGTCAATCTACTGTATGGCTTAGATTTTTAAAAAAATCTTTAAAAAAAAATTGACAAATTCAAAGATTTGAATAAGTTCTAATATTTTACAATCATAAATAATTTGACCAAAACTGTATTGGTCTTATTTAAGTTCCAATTCAATCCAGTGGACATTTTAATATTTAATGACTTTATTAAACTAAGATTTTATTAAACTAAGATTACAGTACCTATCATTTAAAATGAATGATTTTACATCAGTTTCATATCTGAGTACATCTCCTTTCAATCTTGCTTTTCAACACGTTCTTTCAATTTTTTAGTCTTATTTATTCTTTAAGAAAATGACTTGATTCCAGTTTTTTCAAAATTAGTATTTCCTCCAATTTATTTATTATTCTACTTTTCAAGCTTTTACTAAACACCAGTGTTTGCTTAAAATGTCTGAAACAGAGTATTCCTTTACAGTCATTAGTAAGATAAAATCTTGTCAACTCTAACAATTTGTAATTTTATATATCATATCATCAGATTGAGGCAAAATAAAGATCATTTGCTGCTGCATACTTTTTGTCTGGCAAACATTTAGGTCATGTCTTCTGGATTAAAACTGCTTTACTGAACTTACAAAGCAGTCACATCAGAAGACATTTTCACATTCACAGTTTGTTTATAAAGGTGGCAGACAAGGTTTTCCTTTAGTGTTATGTGCAATTAGAACACTCAATGGATTGTAGTGTGGACTAGGAAGAAAAGCCACATTTTAAAGCCAGCCAACCATTCGGGATGTTGTAAGTATGAAAACAAACTTTTGAAAGACTATATTAAGTGTATGTCAACAAAATCAGAGAAGAGGTTTATTAAGGGAATAGAAACATTTGACAATTTAATATGTTAAATCATAATAAGACAAGTGATTAAATGGAATGATTAATCTCCTTTTAAAATTTACTACTAGAAATTCTTAGCATGAATAAAAATTATTTTATAGAGCCAGAAAGAAGTACTCTGTAATTTTAGCCTAAAAATGAAGATGTTACAGAAAGTGGTAGACTATCCCAGTTTCCAAAGTATTAATTTTGATATATAAACTTTGAATGATTGCTTCTGATGTTAAAGAAGTCTTAAAAACTAAGGGGTTAGTGGGTGGGGGGGGAAGGGAAGTGGAGGAAAAAAGAATGATAAACTTTTATCTGGCTTGACAAATAACATGTCAACCTTCTCTGATATTTAGATTTAGTAACTGGCATGGGTAAATCTATCTGGAAAAGATTACTTGGGTGTATTGGCAGGGGGTAAATGGAGAACTCACATTAAGCAATTTCTATGAAGTATCTAAACTAAGGCCTTTGGTGTTAGGCATAGAATTACTATTATATTTGTTGTTACTGAAATAAAGTATTCCTGATTTACTGAGCAATACAATACACCTTCTATCATTCTTATCAAACAAATCCATTGATATATTTCAAAGGAAAATTTTAGGTCCTAAGCACCAAGAAAAAATGTCAGAGAGGGACCTTTTAACATATTAATTCAAAAACAAGCATATAAAAAAAAACAAAAATAGCAAGCTGTTCTCTGACCAACATTCTGAAGTAGGGCTTATTTAGAATGGGTGCAGCATGTTAATGCTCTTTTCCATTGTGGACCCTGACCTGCAGGAAGCTGAAGTTATTGCAACTTCAGGTAAGAAAGCAAGGGAACTTAGAACACTATATTGTAATTTACTTTGAGGTCCTAAAACTTAAAATACTTAACATTATAAACTCTTCCAAGTACTAGTTTGGAAATACTGAACTTGTGGAATGAATACTGAAATAAAAGTTTTACAGTGTCATACTTTTCATTTACACTTCCAGTATAGGGCTGGATAAGTCACACAACTAAATCATTAAGATAAACCTATTTGAAACACTTTGGGAGGTGTTGTGAAATGCCTCCTTAAATTTTCTTTTGTGTGAATTGGGAGAATTTTGTTTCAGTGTAAATCAATTTAAGCTTTTCATAGATGGCTATTACATAAAAAATAAATGTTCAAGGGCTAGTTGAATATTCAATGATATTTAAGGAGAAAAAATAAAGTGGCTAATAATTCATTAGTCTAAAATCAGTTTATTCTTAATGTACAGATAATAGAAAATGCTTTTGTGCTCGATTCTAGGATCTGTTATATATGAACATCTCAAAGAAAGAAATGTTTATTTTCCCTAGTGCCTACCTTTTAAAATATTTTGTACTAAATGTTAAAGTATTTTTTTCCTTTGATAAACCAATTTCAAAAATACTGAAATGATTCACAATAGCCAAGATATAGATTCAACCTAAGTATCCATCAATAGATAAATGGATAAAAGAAATGTGGTATATACAGATGTACAATGGAAAATCCCATTGTATTCTGTATCTATTTATCTATAAATGCGGTATACAGATACAATGGGATATTGTATATCTATATATACAGGACTACTTTAAGGCTGAATATATCAGCTTAAAAATGTAAGAAATCCCGTCATTTGACAATATGGATGAACCTGGAGGACATTATGCTATGTGAAACAAGCCAGGCACAGAAAGACAAATACTGCATGATCACACTTGTATGTGGAATCTAAAAAAGTTGAACTCAAACAAGCAGAGAGTAGAATGATAGTTGCAGGGCTGGAGGGAGTGGGCAGATGGGAGGATGTTGGTGAAAGAGCACATAATTTCAGTTATGCAGGATGGATAAGTTCTGGAGATCTCATGTACAAACAGCACTGTGACTATAGTTGGTACTACTATACTGTATACTTGAAATTTGCTGAGAATAAATCTTAAATGGTTTTATCACAACAAAAAAGAACTGACTATGTGAAGTGGTGGATATGTTAATTGGCTTGATGTAATCATTTCCTAATGTATACATATATCAAAACATCATATACTGTATACTGTAAAAGAATATATATATACTGTCAATTATACCCCCATAAGGTTGGGGGGAAAAAGAAATGTGATGAAAAATTTTAATTCAGAATCATATTTTTTCTTAAAAATTTTAAGCAACTAAAGTCAGAAAATTGAGTTATAGAACTTTTAAAGATAATAATAAATTCATTAATACAATGCATATTCTCTAATATGGAAGGAATCTAAACTTTAAAAGGCTAACACTGAATAAAGGTGGCAAGTTTTCAGTGATATATATTTGAACTATAGCAATAATTATCACTTTATTCCAGTGTTCATATCAAAGATTCCCTCTAAAAAATTTAGCTGGAACATTTATTTTTAGATGTCTCAGCAACTGAATGCAGCCAATATTTGATTTTATTTCTGGTTGAGGCTTAACAGAATTATGCTTTTAAAACAGAGGAGAACTACACTTTTACTTCCAACAGTGTAATCCAAGAAGTAAGTCAAGGTGAGGTGGGATGGATTAGTAAAAGGAGTATCAACTGTGGAATAGTTTATTATAAATACTAGCTTGATAAAATTTACTACAGAAAAGGAAAAATAAGCAGTGGAAAAAGAAATTGAAAATAAGGATTCACTTATCACTTGGACTACTGAAACTGAGAATGATATGTAAAGGAGAAACTGAGGCTGAAATTTCCTCACTAGTTTTAGATAATATATTGAGACAAAGATGGTATGGTAAAACCAAGCACTGAATATGGTTGAATTAAGGAGACAGTGTGAAATAGGGCTGAGAAAGGGAAGAGATTATGGTAGAAAATAGAAACAGAGGATTACCAAAAAGAGATTTGATAAAAAATTTGGTAAGAAAATAAGTAAAGGAAAACTTTGAGAAAAAATGTAAATAAAAAGAAAAATAAAAGGAAATTGTATTTGTAAGAATTTATGGCCGTGTAAAATCTATGGTTCTCTTACCCTCATTAATACCGCTGAAAATCTAGCAAAGCAAGAAGAACACAAATCCTAGGCCTTGTCTGTTTTGCATGACACAGTGCACTAGGCAAACCCACTGCTGGTGTGGAAACAATTTCTGTACAAAATGAAATCCAGCCCAGAGCTCTTAAGGAAGTGGTAAGAAAATAAATAATATAAAAATGAAATAAATACCCAATGACTTCCAAATTCTTTATAGGGTTCTGGTTTAATGTAAGGCCCCCAAATTTCCATCAACTCAATGTTACAACATTCTTGAACAGAAAAAAGTTAAAGTCCTTTACTAGTAGTGCCACAATTACTATAATTTCAATTCTATAAAGTTAATTTGAAGCAGAGATCAACAGTTTCCTACTGTCTGTCTTTTGAGTCTTTCACTTGTATTAAGTTCCTTCTGCATCTTTCTGAATTTTTATCTTAACGGGAAGAAATATCTAATGGTGGGGATGTCTTATGCAAAAAATAGAAAATGAGTAACTTAAATGACCAATTTAAAAAAGTAATGTTTCCTATACTCCCTCTATCCCCTCTCCAAACACTACATTTAAAGTGAACTGATTTGGGAAAATCCTTTTCAAAAACTACAAATTTTATGTTATACCATTACCATGGTGAACAGAAAGTATCTTCATGAAAATTGCTATTACTTAAGCAATTTGCATGTTTTAACTTAACCCACATAATCTTGTGAATTAAGTACTTAATGTGATTTTAAAGTTTGCTCTGAGAAATAGGCTTTGGAGAGATCAAATAATTTGCCTATAGTCCAGTAGGTGGAGTAGCTGCAATTGGAACCCAGGCCTTATTCATTACAGGCTCTTATCAGGCACATGGCCTGAAGGCTAGAGAAGTTAGGTAGTACATTTACCTAGCATGGTGAGGTAGACATAGAATGGTAATATTTACACACTGCACCAATGCAAACTAATTTTAAGATTCTAAAACAACAAATACATTTCTCAATGAGTAGTTATAAGCCAAATGATGTTTAAATTTTGCTTGGGAAAAACTTTTGGTATGGCCTTGTGTTCAAGAATATCCAAATAGAAATTTACATCCCAAATCATCTAGATATACTCATGTTCTGCCAAACCAGCTCACTTATTGACAGAGGTAACCTGGCAATAGTTTCTTAACCAAATAGCTAAGTTTCAAGCCAAAACTTAACTCAGAGTTTAATTCTCAATCTTAGTACTAGAGGTTACTCATTTGACAAAGCATGACAATGGAGTACCTCACTGTTAATTCTATTCTCTCAAGACTGTAACTTCCTTCCTGCCTATCCCCAAACAGAAGATTGGGCATAGTTACAGTAGCTGATTTAATCCTTGTTTAATAACTTCAGTATCTGGATCATCACAGGGTTGGTATCTGTTTCCCTGAAACTGGGTCATATTTTCTTGACTTACCATACGTTGAATAATTTTGGACTGTACCCTGAATATTGTGAATATTATGTTGTAGAGACATTACGTTACATCTTACCAAAGGGTGTTGATGTTTTTGTTTCTGCATGCAATTAACTTGGTTAAGCTCACATTCCAAGCTGTCACTCCTCTGAAGAGCAGCAGCTAAGATCTCAGTTTAGTCTTTTAAGCCTTAGCAGCACACTGTTTTCAGTTTCTTCCACACAGCCATGGGTTCAGGGAATAGTCAAAGACTTGGGCTCAATTTAAACACAGAACTTAGGATTCTCCTTCTCTGGGAGTCCCCTCACTCTCTGGTGGCCATGGTTATTCTGGACTCATTCTCCTTTCTGGTTCTTCCAGCCAGAATGATGGTGGGTTTCTATTGGAATTTCAACCACTGCAACTGTGGCCAGGACAAAACCACAGAAAATTGGGAATTTGCTCTAGTCAGTTACTTGCTCCACATCTTGGACTCCTCTCTAAAATATGCAAAGTTCTCAGGTAGTTGTTTTTGTGCATGTTGGCAGAGTTATCACTATTATTTTTAGAAGATTAGTTTGTTAGGTACTCATTCCTCTATGTTGCTGAACCCCAAACTCAGGTTTTTTTAATCTCTCCATTCTTCTGAGGTTTCATCATGGTTTTCAAGAGATGTCTTAATCACCAATCTAATGTTTTTTCTTAAAGCTCTCATTGTACTTAATGCTCATTTAACAGTATTTAACACAACTGACCAGCTCCTTCTCCTTGAAACTTTTTTGGCTACCAGTATGATATTTTCGTTGGTCTCTCTCCTTCCTAGGTCCTAAATGCAGGCATTCAGACATGGGTATAATGTTCTTCCCTCATTATACACCTTTCTTATCATTCATTCTCATGTCAAGTCCATAGAGTTATCATCTCCTGAAGTCTGTATATTCAGGCTCACTCTCTCTTGGTAACAACTCTCAATTCTCTTTGAGCCAATACATTTTCACTTTTCTGTTGTCTATTGTAAAGCACCAAGTTTTAAAAAATAATCACCTTGTCCTGAAATCTGGCTCACACTTCTAATCTTCATTTTCCTTTTTTAATATAAGGCAAATCTCCTTAAAATGAAAAACTCTTAGGGGAAGAGGAAATCTTAAAGAAAAGTGAGATCAGGCTTTCTTGGAATAGTTAACATTCAAAACAAAACGGGGGCCTGACAAAGGGCCACTAGTCTTTTATTTTGCCAAGGAAGAACTTAGTAAAAACAACTTATTATCCAGATCTATTATTTTCATGTCAAAAAGAACAGAAATTTGTCAAAAAAGTAGGAAGGAGAGAGTCTTAGATTCAGCTTTGTAAAAAGTGTTATCACTTTGTCTTCAAGGCAGGATGAGAAGCAAGAAACTAGGGACAGGAATGGGATTCTGAGGGTACAGCATGGGGGAAGAGGAGGAGGAGAAGGTTCAATCAGCAAGAGCAAGAAGGAAAAGCAATATTGATTGTGGCCATCCAGCAGGAATATGTTCCATATACTTTCAGAGAATATGGGCAAGTCAGTGACCCCCCTGCAGCATTATTTGGATGAAATGTAGAGGGAAACATGCTGCTCTTAATGTTAAATAGTGAGGAGCAATTAGGCATCGATGTAACAGTGGATAATCCTATCTGATATGGAATCACTTTGATGAAAACTGAGTTGGAACCACACAACTACTGATAAATGGGAGCGAGGAAACAGAAGACATCTATCTCAGAATTACTTGGTTTTCCAAAAAGGCTTCCTGAGGAGATTCTTAGAGAATTCTTAGGACATGACATTTTTTCAGTGGGATGTATAGTAAAAAACTTGTTGAGAAAAAGGCAACATGATTTTTCTAATAGGCAATTACAATCTAGTAAAAACAATGATTCTTAAAATTCAGATTCACCTGGGTTTCCCATGTCATCCCTGAGGCAGAACCAATGCAAATAAAATGCTCTTGCTGCTTGCTGTGCTGTGTATAATAAGGGAGACCCAGATGATTCTTAATATTCTGTGTAACAAAATGAGAAATATACACAAAGCATTTCTATTTCAGACTGAAATAGAAGGGTAATCTTGGGGAAAGCAACTGTTTGAGTTACCAGCCAAATCAGTCACTTTTTAATGGAATGCCACTTTCACTTGAAAGAATTACTGACGAGCAAGCTACGGTTATCCAGGCATTTTCTCAAAAGCAAATGACGTTAGCCTATCACTTGAAGGAAAACAACTGATTTGTTTTCCATGAAAAAATGTAAGTTTTCAAGTGAAAATTAAAATTTTGGAAAACTTGTTATCTGTTACAGTAAGCTTAGCAGCTGTCCAATACTTAAAAGACTTTTCTGATGAGATCAATCATGTTAAATGTGATTTTAAAATATTATATAAAATAAGTCAATATTTGGAAGACCTGCATAGTTCAGTGAACCAATTATTTTCCAAATGACCAGTTCATGATGCTACAAAATCCTGCATAAGTAAAAGATATATTCAAAGTACAAGATAAACAATGGCTTTTAGTGTAGCAGAAAAGTTCATTAGTGTCAGCTTTTATACTGAAGCTATCACTTAAGAAACTACCACTTAGGGAGTTTTGGTGTAGTATCAAAGAATATCCACAATTTTAAAAAAGGTTACTAAAATATGCTTCCCTTTCCTAACTATGCATCTATGTGCGGCTGAATTTTACTTATGTAACTTCATCCAAAAAAACCCAAGCCACAACATATCATAACAGATCAAATGCAGAAACATTTTATAACACTGAAAAACAATTATCTTCAAAACAGATTTTGGACCCTTTAGGATGATACATTACAGATTAATAAGAGAAACTAGATTGTTTTGGGAGGCTAGTCCTAACCTACTAAGGTTGAAAGAACTGACTTTCTTGAGTAGGTCAAGAGAAATCAAGGCTGAATAGAACATTCTCTTTTTTGGGCTCTAGAGAAGAGCAGAAAAAAGAAAAATGGGAAATGTGAGAAAGGATTTAAGGGAGAAATAAGGGGGGAAACCACACCAGAGATATTCAAATTTGCTTAGAAGCAAAGGAAGAGAATTTAAAAAGTGATATGTCACTTCTCATTTCCTTCTCTCCTCAAAAATTATTTCCCAAATTACAAAGGCAGAAACCAGGGACAATTTTTTTTTACGAAGTTGAGTAATGAACGTAAGCAGTCAAATATATTTCAGTTTCCTGTCTTAGAAAAGGTACTATGTGTTGGATGATGTAAACCAGATTTGAATTTCCAACAAAATTACTTGTTACATATCTTGACAAATGGTCTAATTTCTAACTTTTGTTCACATGATGAAAAATGTATTTATCATACACCTGTATATGATACTCTATAAGTTTTTGCAATGTATATAAAACCAGGTATCTGGAAAATCTATAGCAACTTAATAAATACAGTTAAAGAGACTTACAGCAGAATAAGTACCTAGAGTTAAGAACAGGGCTAGGGGGCCCAAAACTCAGATGGAGATCCCCATGTGGGAGCTGCTCTTGAAGTTCAGTGTATATGAGATATGAACAGTTCAAGGATAGCAATACCATCCAACAC
Source organism: Smutsia gigantea (assembly GCA_032199065.1). Lineage (NCBI taxonomy): Eukaryota > Metazoa > Chordata > Mammalia > Pholidota > Manidae > Smutsia > Smutsia gigantea. The sequence goes on from JAVSCE010009292.1 coordinate 37,910, forward strand.
CTAGACTTGTGAGGCTATGATTTTATAAGATACAGAAGGCCAGAAAGCAAAGCAGGGCTAACATTTGTATACTGCCTGCCAAAACTGCCATAAGTAACAACTGGAGGAACACACCAGGGTTAAATACCTCTCACCACAGGACTGTCTACAGACTAACAAAAAGGTAGGGAGCACTCTCCTCTGAAGCCATTTACGTCATTTAAGAGAGATTATAGTAAATGACATTGTTCCTTCAAAACCTTCAGTTTTAGCTCTTGTTTTATATCATGTTCTCCAAAGTAGCCCGGAATGAATAATTTTATTATCTAGAAATTATTCTTTTTCCATTAAAATCTTATAGAAAATTCAAGTTTACATATCTATGTACACAACACGAAGATATAGGCAAATAAGAATTTTTCTTTTTCCTACTTGAATTAAATGTTGAGCCTCTGCTTGTCTACCTTCAGCTCACTGGGAATTTTTGTTTTTAAATTAAGGTCCTAAATGTCTTATCTGAACCATAAAATTATAATTAGGATTACATTTTATCATATAATTAGTACTCACATAGTCTTATAATGCTTGCTACTTGCTTTGGGTCTCCAAATCTTTGTTTCTCCAACCAGATTGAAGTTCCTTAAATGGGATGGATCTTGTCTTACTTTTTTTTTGTATCCCTGTCAATGATTAGCAACACTGGGCAAATAGAAGGAGTTCAATAAATACTTCTTGTCTAAGTGATTGACAAATGCATTTTTAGACATCAGCTTTCTTCAAACATGTCAGAGCTTCTATATTTACTAGCAATTGCCAGGTACAATGCATCTTATTTCCTTAGTGTCAGTGCTGACGGCACCTCCACAGCTACATCACTGTTTTACTATTCTCAATCTCCAAAATCTTTCCTGCTCCTCAGAGCTACTATGATATCTGCTGATCTAATCACAATGACAGGTATAGTGGAATTTGCCAACTGGCTTCTTTCAGTAACAACTGCGTTCTCTGTGTTTTTAAATTTTTGCTTAAGGCATATAACTCTGATGAAAAAAGTACGTATAAAGAATAAATTAGAAATATATATAGAAAAATGAGAAATAAAGCATAAAAATCAGTTCTGTGGACACATGAACACATGATCTATTTAAGTAGTTAAAAGTTCAAATAAACTAACAGTATATCTACTTTGTATCTTCGATCCTAGAATCTGAAATACTCTACAACACTCAATAATGTCTATTTTGGTTATTATCAAAACTTTAAGCCAGAAGGCAGGGGAAATATCTGCTTGTTCCTCCAGTGGCTTGACAGTGTTAGGTACATAGCAGTTCAGAGTTAATGAATGAATGAGTGAAGAAAACTTACTAACATGACCATATTCTTTTATGCATTCTATATTACTGCTTTCTACATGTTTTCTTGCATCAAAACATTCTAGACTTTTGTATAACTTGTAAAAAAGCAGAAAGTGGAATAGAAAGATGGGGCAAACAATTTTTGTAAAACTCTACACACCTAGAATAGTATTTAGTTTGGCAACTGAAGTGCTTCCCAGAAAGTGAATTACAAAAATCTCTTATTTCCAAGATGATAAAAAATGAACCAGTATATCACCATCCTAGTTTTTTATAAAATTAATTAAACAATGCCAATTTATATTACAAAATTTGTTATTTACATCCTAACTGCTATCATGACATATGTTACTATGTCTGACAATGGTGTCCTGCAAATAACAGTCCTAATCATGAATAAGTGTGTACATTTTGTGTTGTTTTCCTATATACAAATATTTTCAATTTTTAAAATTGATTTAAAAAAGAAATAGCAGTAACAGGCAACAGTTTCTTGGTTCTCTAAATCACTGCTCAGCTATTCTACTCTGGAAAGTTTATATTCATATTAGAATTTTTGAAATTGTTCTTAAGACATAAGCTATGACACTTCTTTCCTCTGAGATTGATATGAGGGATTCGGGAAGCTGAATTCATTATCAAATTCTGTCAAGTTCCTTTTCCTTTCATTAAGTATCATATGATGAATTAAATACTACACTTCCACACTTTTAATCTTTGGTAGTCTATTCCGTACACAATTTACAATCCTTGTGATGCTTTTAAGACAGATTTAAAAATCTTTGATACTCTTCCCTTCAAGAGGATAAGTTCATTTCCTCGCCTCTGCAGCACTCAGTGACTTATTCTAATGATCAGAATAAAGTAGAAGTGAAGGTATATAATTTTAGAGACTAAGTCACAAAAAGCACTGAGGCTTCCTTATTGTTCTCCCTTGGGTTTCTTTTAGTTTGTGTAAATTAACTGCCAGGTTGTGAAGAACGGCCCAAGTGATGAGGTGGTCTGTCAACAGTCATGTGTGTGAGCCATCCTAGAAGTGGGCCCTCCAACCACAGTCAAGCTTTCAGATGACTGAGGCCCTGGCCTAAGTCCTGACTTCAGTTACATGAGATCCTGAACTAGAACAACACAACTAAGTTATTCCTGAATTTCAGATACACAGAAAGTGAGATAATAAATATATGTTATTTAAAAATTTTAAGTTTTGGGGTACTTTGTTATATGATAGATAAACAATGCCCCCTTTGCCAAAATACTTCTCATCAAGAAACACTGCCAACTATTGTGGTGTACAAAAAATGAACTCAGGTTTTCCACTGAGCTGCATATTTCCTCTCTAATGCCTCTTAAATATATGCAGAGTACTAAGGATCATCCACTGATACAGGCTCTGTCGTCTAAAGTTCTCTATGTCCTTTTAGAAGTTAAATGACTCTTGCATGATCTTTGTGTAGGTGTACCATGAACAGAGGATGAACTATAAATGTCATGATTCTCAAATACAATTTTCTGAAAGGGCCTCTTTCCCTTCAACATATCCTTCTTTCCTCTACTCCTGTCTTACTGTCCAAGGCAGCCAAAGTTGCCATTTGCCATAATATCCACGAGTTTTTCCCCCTCAAATATCCTAACCAAATCCTAAACAAATAGTCTAAAGAAAACACATCCTCAAACCATCCATCAAACAGAAAGAGGAAAGGACTGTGGGTGGTTAGTAGGAGCTTCCTTCTGTTACTGGTTCAAAGCATTTCTATTAACTTACTAATTCATTACAGAGGTTAGGTCAATTGATTGCAAATGTGATTTCTAGAAATCAATTAGTTTTCAAGAGGACTAATATTGAGCATTGAAAATACAAAAAAAAAAACAGAATTTCACCATTTCTTAGCCATTTCTGCATAGTGCTTCCATTTCTTTCTTACATGTAGACGCATACTTTTATAAAACCGCAATCACTCAATATGGAATTTTTCATTTTGGAAAACCCCTGATATACCCAAATCATTCAAGGCTTTTAGGAAAGGATTTCACTTCTATTAGCTAAAAGTGAATTTAATTATAACTCAGTAAGTATACATTAACATATATGCCAATGGAAAAGATTTTACTTTCAACTGCTTGGTTGGCCAATATTTTTCTAAACCAGGCCTAATTTCTTACAATAAATATATAGCCAATTCTCAAATATTTAATAAATCCAATTTATTCATTCTTTTGGGATATACTTCTTCTCTTTAATCCCTTATATATTTAGTATTCATTAACACTTTGGCTCTAGATATATAAGGAAGATAAAAAGCTGAATATAAGAGAGTTAATTTTTATTTTTCTTAAGTGATTACAGTGTAAGAAGACTGAGCTCATGAACTATTCAAAGTTTTAAATACATGGCTGTCACATAAACTTTTTCTCCATTAGTAAAGGTAATTAAGAGAACTCACTGAATTTAGATTTATTTCTTACTTGGAGATTTATATTTTTTCCTCATATTGCATGTCTACAAAGTAAGTTACAACTGATGCAATATTTATGGTTCTTCAGAAATAAGCTATCTCTGACATGATTTCTGTTACTTATACTTAATTTCAGCCTAGGATCCATATATTTTATATACAAAAGGTTATCTCACAAAATTAAAACAAATGTCATTTAATAAAGTATTCTGTTGAAGGTTCCTTTTGAACAGTTATTGACTGAGAAATAAACTATAACTTTCTTAAGTAATGACAAATTACCCAAATTTAAGATAACTAGATTATTACTATATCTTAGAGCCTTTCACATCATCCTATTTGTTGTAACCAAGATTACTATTTTCAAAATTACCTTCTATATATTTTGAATTGGAGATATTTTATTATCTTCAAAGAAATGTTATAACTTGAATATAAGAATTTTGATTAAAAGTTAATGGTAAATAATGACATTTATAAGACCTTGAAACAGGAAAACGGACAGTAAACATTAAGCACAAAATTTTTAAGTCAGCATTTTATAGTAGTTCAATTATTTTATAATGTATTATAATAGGCCCAATCATAAAATTGTGTTCCAAAAGTTAGAATCATTGTTTCTGAATTTCATCTTTTGCAAAGTAAACCTAAACATATTCTAGTGCCATGGCTTCTTGTGTTTATCAGCATTTTTAGATAAATGGAAACTGGAGTAGCGGTGAATAGAGTGGAGTGATTCAAATAAAAAAAATAAGTATATATCCACTACCCTGATTTTACAAGTGTTGACATTTTGCTATGTTGGCTGTAGATCTTTTCTTTAAAAGAAGTTACAGATACAACTGAAGCCCTCTTTATTCCCTTCCCAGAATCACTGTCTTCTCTCCCCACTGTAGAGGTGATCATTTTTCTGAACAAAATGTGTACCCCTCCTGCCCATGTTTTTATACTTTTACTGCATATTTGTGTTTTTATCAACGATGTCATGTTTTATATTTTTAAAAAATTTACATAAATTATCCCCATTTTATTATTCTATAATTTCCATTTCTTAGTCCACATTGCTCTGAAGTCTAGGCATATTAATTTACAAATATTTATTTAAAAAAATTTTTCTGAAGTGTTTCATTGTATAGATATACCATCTGCTACTGATGGATGTTTAGTTTCTCTCTAGACAACATAGCATGAACATCCTTGTCATGTCTCCTTGCAGATAGGAATAATTCTTTCTATACTGCTTTCTATATTGCTTCAATGAAGACTTTTGCTTAAGCTGGTTGGGTGGATTTTGTTTTTAAATTAAGCACAGTCAATTAAAGAAAAAAACAATTCTATTTTCTAATCCAGAATTATGTCTAACTAGCTTAGTTTAATATTTTATTTCTTTCTTAGAGCCTGTGATACAGAAAAGAAAATACTAGGAGATATGTAATCAATGCCCTTATTTCACTTGGAAATGGTGTTTCTATTTAGGAACATTTTTTTTGTTTGTTTGCATATACAAAACTTGTGTTTAGAATACCAGTGGTTTGTCCCCCTCAGGAAAAAAAATGAGGAAGGTGTGTTTTGTATCAGCATTTGAATGCTGCTTTTTGTAGGTGCAATGTTAGGGTTAAAGAGAATCTTGTCCACTTTTCTCCTGCCTACCCCAATTGGGATAGAATACTGACTAAAATAATTCAGGAAGTCTGTGGATCCTGATTCCTCGTTTCTTATTTCTTTAGGAAATAACCAGTAGCAGAGTATACCTTCGATTCTTTTGCTCTTGGTATTCCAGATCTTACTTTATCATGTGGCTGATCAAGAGTCAAATCATTCTTCTTTGCTTCGCCGTCTTCGAGTCGGGAAACATAGTTGCGACTGTTATCTGCAAGACAAAAACCTCTTGGACATAAATAGGAAACCCTTGTTTTTTCGTACCGCCTGGAAAAATAAAAAGAATACAAATCAAAAACCTAATTTTAAAGAGTACAGATTTTACATTATGAGTTTTAGAAATTCTTTAGATAACAGTTACTTTGACAATTTAGATTTGCCCATTTCAATTTTTTTCACTCCCACCAACTAAAGACACAAAAACCCTAACTCCCCAAATCAGTGGTGTATGAAATATGCAGAACTGAGAAAACTAGAAGTAAGCTCTTGGCAACTTACCATCAGCAACATCAATTAAACTTTAACATAGGCTGTATTTTCAGGTATGCATTTCTTGTTTAAGATATTTGCATTACTACCCCACGCTTATTATAGGAAAATTAGAAAACGCAGACATGCCAAAAATATTAGAAAATAACAGGCCACACACAATTTCTATCACCTGTATAGGTCTTTTCCTATACATGTAAACTCACTAAGAATCTTTTTTGGGGGAACAAATAAAGTAATATTTATTTTTGTATCCTAATTTGCTCATTTTGCTATATATTATGAATATGTCTCATGTTAGTAAGCATCTATTATCATTACTTTTCTTGGCTACATTAGCTGCTCATTTTATGGAAGACTGCAATTTAACTGTTGGACATTTCTTTATTTCTAGTTTTTCATTATTAGAAAATATACTGTGATGAGCATCCTTGCATATATATCTTTGATATTTGGACAAATAATTTTTAATGACATTTTTGGACTGCAATTTTTGGTTTAAAAGGCAGACATTTTAAAAAGCTTTTGCTATTTATTGACAAACTGTCTTCTAGGAAGTTTTATCAACTTAGAATTCCATCATATATTATATGTGAATATCCGTTTTCCTGTATTCTGTTAAGTGTTCATTTCTTAAACAAACAAAATGTAACTGCACCAAGTTATTAAAATAACAGAACTATTGAGAAACAATGAAGAAATACAACAGAAAACTTGATTTCCACCTTTTCTCCAAGAGGCTCAAGAAATACATAAAAAATTAATATGAACATACCTTGACTGGAATTCACGAGGAGTAACTGTGATTTTAGCTTGTCAATAATAGTTTGTTGAAGTGACAGCTGTTCCTGTTGCTCACGTATTCTCTGCTCATAGTTCTCAGTCTGCTGACATAAAAACCAGTTAGCCTGATGTTTACTGACAGACATGTACATACATTAATTGTCCATTAATAATTATATATAGATATGAGTTGCCCATTTGCCATTTCCTAGATATTGAGCATTTCTTTATGAGCAAAAGCTGGTCCAGCAATGTATTTTTAATCATTACAAACATCAGTGATTTAAAACAATTAGAAATTTTAAAAATCATCCTGAAGAAATTTTAATTAAGAATTCAATGTATGGTTTCTTGGTCCTTCTATTAGGATAAAAATTTCAATTTAGAATTTAATTCTTAATGATAAAAAAAAAGAATGACAAAATGGATGCTATATGAAAGTTGTTCCATAAAAAAAACTCAAAAACTCAAGTTAAGATTTCATATTTTTAAATAAACATACTTTTGAATATATTTTTAGAGTACAAAAACACAAAGGAGCCTTATAATTAAGACTATGAAAATCAAAGGGTAAGTACAAATTATAAAATTATACTGATCAAAAACTTCTTTTCTAAGATTAAGGTTTAAGAAGGCAAGAGAACATGGATATCTTAAATGTCACAATTTCCCTTATATTTTAATCCATTCATGCTTTTTTATTGGAATGACTGTGAGAATTAAGGAATGAAAGAAGACATGAGTCTGCAGTAGAGAACACAGATGTTACAAACCTTCAAGCAAATTTGAAAATGTTGCACTACAATTACCAAATTAGTACAAAATCTTACAAATATATTACTAAAAAATATAGACAATTCTTTACAAATTTCTAAAATCATTGGAGGAACAAATAGATAACTAAACTATAAATTCCTTGAGATACAGAATGGGATCCTAATAATCTCAGAATGTCCTCCAAGAGATACTAATATTGGATTTTGAACTGACTCTTAAAGTTCCAAATTAGTGAAGCTCTATTATTTTCAGAGACTAATAAGCCTAAAGTTCTTTCTAAATTACACTGTTCCTAGATTCCCAAAATAAACTAGCTTAGGAAATTAAAACAATACCACATTGCCCAAGTAAAAGGTAAAATTTTATAATACACTTCAAACATGAATAACTGAGCAGATAAGAAACCCAAGTTGTGTGTCATTTTTGCATGTTGCCCAAGGGTAGTCTTAACATAACTTGCTACTCCCATAAAACTCTGCAGAGTAACTGGTAACAAAGCAGGTATTCTGCGCATACTTAATGAAAAAAAAAATGAAATAAAGAATCCACGTTAAAAAAAATCCATATTGTATTACTATGAATAGAAGAATGAATCTTGTGAGTCTGTCTGGATCATATGTCTTATAAGTCTCAAAACTGAACCTTAGATACCAAAATCCAGTCTAGGGCTAGGATTCCTAGGACAAGAGATATTATTCCTACATAAATATACATATAAGCCTCTAGAAAGAGTGGGTAGTTTGACTGAAAGAAGGATTCAAATATTTATAGCAAATTCTGTAATGCCTTTAATTTGCCTATGCTGCAGAGTCACCAAAGCTAAGGAATCGGCAAACGTGTTGCTGTTACAGTCTCCTCTATTTACTGCTGTCTATTTAGAACTTTCTCTAAGGACCTCAAAGATTTTCAAAAACATTGACTGATACTTTCCCATTCTTTTGTTATATTTTGATAACCATATACATTCTACTATCCAGACATTAAGTCACCAGTACAAAAAACTTAGCAAATTACAGATAGGCCCAGAACAAATGTGTAAGCTATTCAAGCCTCTCTCCATTCTACATCTACTATGTATTTTTTTCCCACCTTAAACTAAATGACCTATATTTTCTTCGGGAACCAACTCAGAAAGCTTCTGCCAGGTAATTTTCATCTTCCAGTCTCTAGATTAAAAATATACTTTGGCACAGCTGTACATAACATAAATGAATAATACTGAAAATATATTCATTAACTCAGAAAAACCAACAACTATTTCATGTTGAAGTTGTGAGCTATTTCTTAAACCATTTAATAAAGTATTTGATAAATCAAACAAATTCTAATTTAAAAACTGATATTCAGCAAGAATAGCAATGGTCCATGTTCTCTTACTGCTCTTTTTACATACTTACATTAATTACAGTAATTATAGTATTCTAGTCTAATTGTCTAGATGTCAGATTTCCCTTTAGATTATGACCTCCTTAAGGGCACAGACTATTTTCTTCTGATATCTCCAGAGTATAGCAGAGTGCCTGTATGTTTTGAGCTGCTCAGAAAATATTAGCTGAGTAAATGAACTAATTAAACTGTTAAAGAAATATGAGACAAATAGATGTACCTTCAGAAGTTAGCTGAAGGAATGGAGAAAAGGCATTGTTTATATTTCTGTTAAGGGAAATAGGAAAAATGGAGACAAGGTCAGTAGGTGAATAAGACAAAAGGAAATTAAGTTTGAGAAAAGGGATACAAAAGACAGGCAGCATCTGAAGATTTTTTTTCTTTTTTTTTGCAAACAAGGGAAGCTTATACTGTCAGAAAAAAAAAGACACTAATTCAAGAAAAGAAAATACATATTCAGAAAGCAATATAAAGATTTTGACCATAAGGCTATATATAATAGGGAAAGTACAGAAGAGGACATTACATGAAAATGTGAAATAACTAATAGAATTTGGTTTATTTGTTATGATTGGAAACTAACTTAAGCAAGAAGTTTTTTCTTTTCTTCTTATTAAATGCTTTTGTTCACTGAACAGATCTAATAAACTTATAACCTGGAAGTCCTTATAAAAGGTTGGATAATTATTGCACTGTCACCATATTAAAAAAAAAAATTCAAAGTACATTCCAGCCCTATCAAAGGCCCCACAAAACAGAAAAATCACTAACAACCACATTGAAAATGTACAACAGCAATGTCTTGTCAACACTTCTGTACAGAGCACAGACATGACAGCTAAAACAGACAGAAGAGAAGATGCTTTTGACAGCCAGTGTGTGTGAATGATTCTTTGAGTCAGATGGCAGCAACAAGTTACCAACTAGGAGATCTGCATGACAACTAACCATCCATCTGTATCAAACACCATCTGGCCAAGATGACTCTGGCTTCTGTGTATTTGACACTCCTTCCAAATGCAAAGACTAGCAAAACAAGTGGTCTACCGGCATCTAAAGAGGTAAACAGGTATTTAGGTACTTGTGCCATAATATACTTCGCATTCTTTCTTAGTATTTGGAAGCAAAACTTAAAATTATGATCAAATATAGCACAAATCTTAAATTTACTAAGAATGGTTGTCCATATACTTTCAGCTATCATAAATAAAGCAAAAAGCTTAAGAATTGTTCCTTTATCCAGACAAAATTTAAATCCATCTTCAAAACTAAGGAAACATATTCTCTGTAATTTTGGACATACAGCTGCTCAAATTTTCATGAGTTTCATAAATATTAAAATAGTTCTATAAATTGGATTTTTTCCTATTGGTGACACTGAAAATTCTCATTTTTCACATTTTCTAAAGCACTTATTTCCTAGATGGGGGAAAAAAGTTCAAGTGTCCTTATGTCATCAGAATATATAGGTCAAACACTTTCTCTTCTCATCCTCAAGAACTAATCTCAATATTCTGAAAAATGCTATTGTTTTCCTCCAAGTATAAAAAGAACAGGAATTTAATAAATGATGAATGGATTAAAAACACAAAAAGAAACAGTCTCAATTTAAAAACCTTTCAAACTCTTGCAAGATTAACAAAGAACAAAAGCTTTCTTGAAGGATTTGCTTGGGTACCATAAATGCCTTAATTGGGAGGCTCTACAGTTTATGAGGAAAGACAATTAAATATTAATTATCCCAATATATAGCACTTTAGACACAAACTAATTGTCTTCTCTTGAGACTTTAATAAACATCAACTTCAATTTTAAATTAAAAAGGTGTATAAGATTAGCAACTTGGAGATCCTGGTTTATAAAGCTCATTCTTTAACCACTCTCTGCTATATTCTCTTATAACTAGGCTATAAACCCTGCCCTTCCCCATCCTCCTGATACCAAGACTTATGTAAGATCTGCAACTTGACAGATTAGATTATTAATCTCATTATCTAATACTAGGTGCAATGCTGATACCAATTTCTCAGCATGCCAAATGTAAACTATGACAAACAATTTTTACTTTATGATCATGTGTTTTGGCCCTGATTAATATACTTAGTCTCTTCTAACTTTGGTTTCTTTCTCTTTGAAATGAAAATAATACTTACCTGAAGGACTGAAGGAGATTGCATGTATAAAATATCTGGCACATAATACGCTCTTTGCAATGTTGATTCCTTTTCTTTAATAATGAGCAAGTTGTCTACATAATATCTATTATCATAGCACATAGAGTATATATCCATTAACTGAAGTCCTGATTAACACCAAACACAGGCAATTTGTCCACCAGACTTACCAAACAACCACCCCATGCTCTAAGCCAGTTTTCCCAGTCTTCTAGTTCACTGTAGCCTAGGACTAAGAAGTTTCTTTTTGAGAAATCAGTGTAGTACCTCTACTGAATTAAAAACATTCTGTCAAGCAAAAAAAATAAAGACCGTGCTTGTTCCAAGTTTATGAAGACATAAAATAGACTAAAAAATGATTAAGAAACAATTAATGGCTGTTGAAAATTATAAAAGTAGCACATGTATTGAGAGAAATGCAAAAAGCCACCAACGAATGTTCACCATCACCAAAACAAAAACCCAGATACGTAAAAAGTAAACAGTGACAGTATTTTCCTTTATTTTGCTTTCCATTCCTCCTCAGAGTTAACTGTTATCAACACTCTGGTATGTACCTTTAGGAACTTCTTTATACATATACACACAGACACACACACATACGTATGTGTATCTTATTTTTTAAAACATGAACTATTCTGCAAACCAAATTTTCAACTCATCATCATATGATCATTTCACTGAATATTTATTATGAACCAAAATCAGGGAGCTTTATTTCCTTTATTTCATACTTAAACTAACCTTCTGAGGAGATTATTTCCCACATTTTATAGATGAAAAAGAAGTACAAAATAATTTGCACACAGGTTCTCAGTAGTAGTAGAAACAGGATTTGAATTCAGGTTTGTCTGGCCACAGAGCCCAAGCACCTAAATAACCACTACGTTGTACTGTGTGAATACCTAGCTCTACCAAGGTCTTTTTTTTGCTATATACTTTCCCTTTAGACAATCTCATCTTCAGTGGTTGGTTATATGTCAGACTCAAATTTCTTCCAGCCCACACCTCTCCTCTGAGATCTCCAGGTCTCTCCTCTCGATCTATGTGGCCAAGTGCTACTGGGAAAGCACTTCAAATTTTATTTATTCAAAACTGATGATGTCCCTCCAACTACTGCCCCCAACCATTACCACCAGGCAAAACTGGGTCCTTTGTTGTCTTTCCTTCTTCCAGTACAAAGCACTATTATCTCTCCAGAAAGCTATAATCACTCTTGACATCTGCTTGTTCTATAACCAATCCATTACTGAGTGGCAATTTTAATCTTAAATCTCTCAAATCTCTCCAGTTTTTCATCTCCAATGTAGCCATCACAATTCAAACCATCACAACCTTAATGAACTACTGCAAAAGACTGTTCTTCCCAAGTCTATCAGCCAATCCATTCTCTATACTGTAGCCAGTTCTTTTTGTGTTTGCAAAATGCAAATCTAATTGTAACACTTTGTTCCTCCCGCCCCTCCCCACCCCCAAAATCTTAAATGGCTTCCCATTGCTCTTGGAATAAAAAAAACCAAATATCCTCAATATGGCCTTTAAGATCCTACATAGTTTTGCCCTGATTCTTCTCATTGCACCATTTCCTTATACTTCAATTCTTTTAGGCCAGTGGGTCTTTATACTGTAGGTCCTTGTACATGGAAAGCTTTCCAACCCTACCTTTTCAAAAGTCATTTCATAAAGATTGTCTTCTCTGACCTCCTAGATCAGGTCAAATCCCTAACATTCTAATAGCAATTTACTATTTTTCCTGATACTCATCAGAGTTTGGAACTTTACATTTATGAGATTGTTTGACTAGTCTTTGCTTTACTAGGCTGTGCCACAACTCCATGAAGCAAGGAGTATGTCTGCTAATTATTGTAGACCCAGTACTTAGAACAGATCTTGATACAATATATTGAGTAGATGCTCCAAATATCTTTGAATGAATATCATAATTTAAACATTACTTATTATTAATGAATCTCAAACATAGCATAGCATAACTGTAAAAGTTTCAACAGGATATAGTTCTGGAAATAAAAGCCTGGAATAAAGGATACAAACATTTTAAATTCTGATAGGTGGAAATGAGTCTGTGGCAAAGTACTGATCATAATGTACAATAGAAGAAATAAGGCCTTCATCAGAAATAGCTAGAAGCACCTCTATTCTAGTTTCAGTAGGTCCAGTAGAAAAAAACCAGAGCAAACTGTTTTATTCATACCAACACTTTACAGAGACAGGTTTTTGGGGAACAGAGAAAGGAAAAAAGCAGAGATGTAAACAATTTACATCTTAAGTTAAAGTAAAGGCATTTTTTTAAATGAAAGTATGATTGATACACAATCTTATGATGGTTTCAAAAACACAACATAATGGTTCAACATTCACCCATATTATCAAATCCTCACCCCCTCCAGTGTGGTCACTGTCCATAGATGTAGTAAGATGTTACAGAATCATTAACTGTATTCTCTGTGCTGTACTACCATCTCCATGACCAACCTATACTGTGATTGCCAATTATTGTGCCCCTTAATCCCTTTCTCCCTCCCCTTTCAACCTTCCCCACCCCTCCCCTTTGATAACCACTAGTCCCTTCTCAGTGCCTATGAGTCTACTGCTATTTTGTTCCTTCTGTTTTGCTTTGTTTTTATACTCCACAAATAGTGAAATCATTTGGCATTTGTCTTTCTCTGCCTGGTTTTTATTTCACTGAACATAATACCCTCTACATGCATGTGGTTGCAAATGGCAGGATTTCTTTTCTTTTTGTGCCTGAATAATATTGCATTGTGTATATGTATCACATCTTCTTTATCTATTCATCTGTTGATGGACACTTAGGTTGCTTCCATATTTTGGCTATTGTAAGTAGTACAGTAATAAACATAGGGGTGCATATATCTTTTTCAAACTAGGCTGTTGCATTCTTAGGGTAAATTCCTAGGAGTGGAATTCCTGGGTCACATGGTATTTCTATTTTGAGTTTTTTGAGGGACCTCCATACTGCTTTCCACAATGGTTGAACTAATTTACATTCCCACCAGCAGTGTAGGAGGGTTCCCCTTTCTCCACATCCTTGCCAACATTTGTTGTTGTGTGTGTTTTGGATGTTGGCCATCCTAGCTAGTATGAGGTGATATCTCATTGTGGTTTAAATTTGCATTTCCCTGATGATTAGCGATATGGAGCATCTTTTCATGTGCCTGTTGGCCACCTGAATTTCTTCTTTGGAGAAATGTCTGTTCAGATCCTCTGCCCATTTTTTAATCGGGTTATTTGTTTTTTGAGTTTTGAAGCATTTGAGTTCTTTATATATTTTGGATGTTAACCCCTTATTGGATAAGTTGTTTACAAATAGATTCTCCCATACTGTAAGATGCTTTTTGTTCTGCTGATGGTGTCCTTTGCTGTACAGAAGCTTTTTGTTTTGATGTAGTCCCACTTGTTCATTTTTTATTTTCCTCCTTGCCTGAGGAGATGTGCTCAGGAAAGAAGTTGCTCATGTTTATATTCAAGAGATTTTTGCCTATGTTTTCTTATATGAGTTTTTAATACAGTAGTTAACTACAACAAAGGCATTTTATGCTTTCATGCAATCCTAGAAAACATGTTTTACAAGCTTTTAGAACTAACATCAGCTTTGAAGCTGAGAGTTCACATTTCATATGGGTCAAGACTAGCTCTAGAATAAAGCAATCGGACAACACAGTCCTTATGGCTTTACATTTATTATCAGAAAAACATAACTTATAAAAAGACAGAGTAGTCAAATTCAGTCTTATTGAGGCCTTTTCTTAGACTCACTGGTTAATCAATAGGGCTCTTTGCTTAGCAAATGGGATGGTTTCAAATATTTTGTTTTGTTCACTTTTCTTATTAATACAAAGAAAAAGCAATATATAGGAACTATCTTAGGATTATGAAGATTTCCCTTCCATACAAAATGCTGATTTTTCTCTTTTAACCAAGAATTGGGCAAGAAGAGACAAATATGTTTTATACCATATTTTTCTTCTTTACAAGGACATTTATAATTTCTGATTACATAATACAAAGAATCTATGGCAAGCAGCTCACCTGTAGGAAGTTTTCTGTAACTTAATCATTTATGAATATGGAACTCTGACTTTTAAATGGAAATGAGTCTTAAATTTTTCAGATGTTTTTATTATTTTATTGCTAATTCTTTCTTGGAAAGATGGTGAAAGAAGCAACAGAGGGTACTTCAGTCCTTATTAAATATATTTGGCTTTTTCCACAGAACTGTGGCAGAAATAGATGAGTGATTTGGTATAGTAATAAAATTAAATATTTGTCTACATTACAGAATCTTGTGATATTTGAAACTCTCCAGGCTACTTTCCCTTAGCCAAAAGACATGGCAAAGACTGCTATTTATTCCCTCACATACCTTTCTCTTTTCTATTAGCAATATAGACTTTTAGCTGCACACACGGTCATCCAGCTAAGATAATATATTTACCAGCCTTCCCTACTACTAGGTGTGACCATGTGACTAAGTTCTAAGAGGATGTGAACAGGAGTGACTTGTACAAATTCTAGACCACATCATTAAAAGAAAGCTGTCTACTCCTCCCTGCTTCTCTCTCTTCTCACTGGAAGGGAAATGGTAATAGAGTAGCCATAGTGAGTCCAAGAGGGAAGCCATATTTTAAGGATGGTAGAGCTGCCTTACTAGCCCTGGCTACTCACTTCTGGACTCTTACATGAGAGAAAATAAACTTCTATTTTATTTAAGCACCGTATTTCCTGGTCTCTTTGTTAACAACAACTTATCCTATACAATAACTAATTTATAGGGGCCAGGCCAACTCTACCATTGCCCTATATAATCGCCTTCTTTTGCTCTGTAAGCACATTAAAACTTGTCTATGCCAGGGGCTATTGTGATTAAAAAAGTCCTCTTCCTTGGGACGTTCTGAAGACCTCTTAGTATGGGTGTATATGAATGCTTACACAAGTAAGAAAGTGAATAAGCAATATTAGACTGTGAATCCTTTAAGTGCACACTCTATGTTTTATTTATCTTTGAGTCTCTAGCATTTATTATGTGCCTGGCATATAAAGAAATATTAAGAGCAATAAATGAAAAAAATACTAAGAGCAAGCTTTAAACTCCAGATGCTTTTGATAAGAGATGTATAAATTATTAAGGATTCATTAAAAAAAAGGCAACTATAATAGGTTATTCATAGCAATGGGAGGAAAACAGTTTGAAAACCTGGAACAGGCTATTTAGCAAGGTAAAATAATAAATATGTTTTTTGGACTAGATAAACCTAGTTTCAGTATAGGTTCTGCTACTTAAAGGGTTGAAAATTTAACTTATTTCTGAGTTTTAGCCTCTAAATTTGAAAATGGGGCTAACAATGCCTACTTTGTAGGGCCAGGAGGATTTACATATAAAGTATTTGACACTTGTAAAATACACTCATTCATTAAATGTTAATTCTCCTTTCTGTTTTAATAAGTAATATGAATTTGAGGATTGAAGGAGAGAAGAAGATGCAACTGGTTCAGCATTACCTGCGGTTACCTGACATTTTAGCATGGTCTAGAATAAAGGCTACACCTGTGCTGGAAGGAAAAGATAAAAATACTTACACTTTCTTAAAGATTACAGATTCTAAGAAAAACAATTTAATGACATGGTGGCAGGAGTGTCTAGGTTTGATAATGGAAAATTTGGTATAGAACTAAAAGAGAAAAACATTATTTTGGAGCCAGGCAAAGTAGATATACTTCATAATTAATAGTAGGACTCTAGCATTAGTATGAGGGATCATCCTTTGAAATTGAGGTATGGTAATTTAGGATAAATTAAACATGGTATCTGTAAGAAAAAAAAAGCTATGAGGAAGAAGTAGTACAAGAGATGTGGTCAGTTAGTAAATGGAGTAACTTTATTAAACTAGCTCTACCATATATGAACTTGAAATGTTACTGATGATTTAAGGTAAAGAAGTTATAAACATGAAATTTGTGGTCAAGAAGATTATTTCAAATCATAGTTGCACTATATTATATATTAGCTGTGTGATTACGGACAAGTTATTTCACTTCTGTACTCTTCCTTATATGAAAAATGAGAATAATACTTCTTAATAAGACCTGTAAAGATTAGATGATTATAAAGCACTCTAACATAAGTTTTAATAAATCTTAGTGATGATGATGGTGAAGATGAAGACATTAAAAAAATTTAAAACATTTTTTTTCAGATTAGCATGACTCCATGTGTGAAAATACATGATTCACATATTCTGGAAGGATATTTATCAAATTACTAACAATGGTTATTATCCCTGGGGAGTGAGGGAGAGAACCATCTCTTAATTCTGTTTACCTCAATTAATCGCATTTTTTTCAATAAGCATGTGCTGCTTTTGTAATTTCAGTCAATAGTGTTTTAAAAATCATTTACCTGCCTTATTTGTCTTTGTTCCCTTATTAATTTGGAATACTCAGATGCCTTTGCTTGACAGAATGTTCTTAAATCGATGTAGCACACTGAGTTCTCAAAGAGCAGCTTCTGAGTCTTAAATGCAGTGAACTAAAAAACACTGTGAGAAGAACTGGCTTGGGGTATGGACAACTAAGTGGGAAAAGTCTGGTGAATTTGTACAAACTGATGAATGACATATGAGTAGCAATAAAACATATCTAGTAAGAGACTAAGCTATACCAATTTTTTTCCAATAGTTTTAGTTGTGGTAAATCATAAAATTTTCTATTTTAACCATTTTTAAGTGTACAGATCTGTGGCATTGTTATGCGACCATCATGACTATCTATCTTCCCAAATAGAAACTGTACCTTTTAAGCACTAACTTCCTATTTCTTTCCCCTAGCCTCTATGAACCACCCTTTCTGTCACTACTTTCTGTCTCTACTGAATCTGACTATTCTAGTACCTCATATAAGTAGAATCACACAATATTTGTCCTTTTGTGCAGGCTTATTTCACTCAGCATATCTTCAAGATTCATCCAAATTGTACAACGTATCATAATGTCCTTCCTTCCTTTTTAAGGTCAAGTAAAAAATTCTTTTTTAAGTCTATACTGCATTTTGTTTATTCATTCATCCATTGGCGGGCATTTGGGTTGCTTCTAACTTTTGGCTATTGTAAATAAGGATGCTATGTTGGATGCACAAATATCTCTTTGAGTCCCTGCCTTCACTCTGGGTACATGCCCAGAGTGGAATTGCTGGATCATATGGTAATTCTATATTTATTTCTTTGAGGAAGCATCATACATTTTTTATAGTGGCTACACCATTTTACATTTCAATCATCAATAAACAAGAGTTCTAATTTCTCCACATCCTTGTCAATACTCATTTTTTTTTAAAGTTGTATGTTTTTTATAATAGCAATCCCAATGGGTGTGAAGTGGTATCTCACTGTGGTTTTGATTTCCATTTCTCTAATTACTAATCATATAGAGCACCATTTCATGCTTTATTGGTCATTTGTACAACTTCTTTGGAGAATGTCTATTAAGTCCTTTGCCTAATTTTCAATCAGGTTGTTTTTTTGTTATTGAGCTGTAGGAGTTCTTTTTATATTCTAGATATATGATTTGAAATATTGTCTCCATTCCTTAGGTTTGCACTCTGTTGATAGTGTTCTTTAATGCACAAAAGTTTTAATTTTGATGAAGTCCAATTTATCTAATTGTTCTTTTCTTGCCTGAACTTTTGGTGGCATATCCAAGAAACTTGCCAAATCCAGTGCCATGAAGCTTTTCCGCTAAGAGGTATATAGTATCAGGAGTTGGTATTTGTATATGGAGAAGGGCAAGGGTTCAACCCATGAAAATGGAATTTTCCCCCATATGTTGGTGGTGTCTTCTTTAATTTCTTTCAGCAATGTTTTGTAGTTTTCAGTGTGTAAGTCTATTGTCTACTTGGTTAAATTTATTCCTAAGTACATTATTCATTGTGATGCTAGTTAAATGGAATTTTCTTAACTTCCTTTCAGATTGCTTAATGTTAATGTATAGAAATACAACTGATTCTTCAATGTTGATTTTGTATCCTACAAGTTTGCTGAATTTATTAGTTCTAAAGGTTTTTTTTTGGGTGGAATCTTTAGGGTTTCCTACATATAAGATCAAGTTCCCTGCAAGCAGAGAAAATTTTACTTCTTTTCCAAATTGGGTATCACTTCTCTAGCCTAACAGCTATGAGTAAGTAGGATTTCCAGTACTACGTTGAACAGAAGTGGTGAGAGGAGGCATCCTTGTCTTGTTTGTGATCTTAGAGAAAAAGCTTTTGGTCTTTCACTATCAATTTGTTAGCTGTGGGTTTTTCATATATGGCCTTTATTCTGTTGAATATTTCCTTCTATTCTTAGTTTGTTGAGTGTTTTTTTTTTATTATACAAGGGTATTGAATTTTATCAAATCCTTCTCCTGCATCAACTGATATAATCATGTGGATTTTTCCCCCCCTTCATTTTGTTAGTGATGTATTACATTGACTGATTTTGTATGTTGAATCATTCTTGTATTGAAGGAATACATTTCACTCGGTCAATGCATGTAATCCTTTTAATATGCTGTTGAGTTCAGTTTGCTAGTATTTTGTTGAGTTTTTAGCATCAATATTCATAAGGGATATGAGTCTGTAGTTTTCTTTTCTTGTAGTGTTGTTGTCTGGCTTTGGCATCAGGGTAATGCTGGTCTCATATAATGAGTTAGAAAGTGTTCCATCCTGATCAGTTTTGTGGAAAAGTATGAAAAGGACTAGTGTTAACTTTGAGTATTTGGTAGAATTCACCAGTGAAGACATCAGCTCCTGGGATTTCTTTGTTGGGAATTTTAAAATTATTACTTCAATCTCTTTACTAGGTAGGGAGAGGTCTATTCAGATTTTGTATTTCTTCATGATTCAGTCTTGGTAGGTTGTGCGTTTCTAGGAATTTGTCCATTTTACTTAAGGCATCCAATTTGTTGGTATGAAGCGGTTTATAGTACTTTTATAATTCTTTTTATTTCTGTATAATTGGTAGTAATGTCTCCTTTTTAATTTGTGATTTTAGTTATGAGTCTTCTTTCTTTTAGTCAGTTTGGTTAAGTTTGTCAATTTTGTTGACCTTTTTGACGAACTAACTTAGTTTTGTTGACTTTCATTTTCTTTTCTCAATTTTATCATTGCTCTAATCTTTTACTATTTCCTTCTTTCTGCTAGCTTTGGGTTTAGTTTGCTTTTCTTTTTCTACTTTCTGAAGGTGTAAAGTTATGTTATTGATTTCAGATCTTCTTTTCACTGTAAGCTAAAAAAATCTCCCTTTTATGCTGTCAATGCATCCCATAAATTTTGTAATGCTTACTTTTATTTTCATTTCTCTCAAGACATTTTCTGATTTCCCTTGTGATTTCTACTTAGACCCCACTGGCTGTTTAAGAGTATGTTATTTATTTTCCACATAGTTGTAAATTTCTAAGTTTTCCTTCTGCCATTTTTTAGTTTCATTCCATTGTGATTAGAAAAGATACTTTATGATTTCAATCTTTTTAAATTTATTGAGCAATTTTTAATGGCCTAACATATGGTCTATCCTAGACAATATTTCATGTGAACTTGAGAAATATGTGAATTCTGTTATTGTTGGGGAGAGCATTCTGTATGTGTCTGTTAGTTCCAATTGGTCTATAATGTTATTCAAGTCACCTATTTCCTTTTTGCTTCTGTCTGGTTGTTCTATTACTGAAAGTGTAGAAAGTGGGATATTGAAGTCTTCAATTGTTACTGTAGAGCTATCTATTTTTTCCTTAATACTGTCAATGTTTGTGTCACATATTTTAGAGCTCTGATGCTTGGTGTTTATGTTTATAATTGTTTATCTTCTTGATGAATTTATCCCTTAATCATTATTAAAATGTATTTTATCTTTTGTGACAGTTTTTGACATAAAGTCTGTTTTGTCTGATATTAATATAACCACCCTTGCTCTCTTTTGGTTACTTTTTACCAAAAAGGGATGGAATCTTTCCCATCCCTTTATTTTCAAACTAGGCATGACCTTAAATCTGAAGTGAGTCTTATGGACAGCCTATAGTGGGATCCTATTTTTTTTTTCCATTCTGCCTACCTATGTCTTTTGATTAGGGTGTTTGATCCATTTACACTTAAAGTAATTATTGACTGGGAAGCACTTACTTTTTGTTATTTGCCTCTGTATGTCTTACTGCTTTTTGTTCCTCATTTCCTCTGTTACTGCCTTCTTCTGTGTTTAGCTGATTTTTTAAAGTGACATATTTTGATTTCCTTCTCCTTTCCTTTGCGCACATTTTACAGATATTTTCTTTGTGGTTACCACTGAGATTACATGTAACATCCTAAAGTTATGATAATCTATCTTAAATTGATACCAACTTAACTTCAATTGCATACAAAAACTCTGCACCTTTAGAGCTTCACTACCACTACTTTGTTATTAATGTCACAAATTACATCTTTGATATTGTGTACTCATTAATACAGAATTTAAAATTATTTTTTACACTCTGGTCTTTTAAATCCTGTAGAAAACAAAAATTGGACTTGGAAACCAAAATTACAATACTGGTTTTTATATATGTGATATATTGACCTTTACCAGAGCTTTATATTTTCTTAAGGTTTCAAGTTACTGTCTAGTTCATTTCAATTTGAAGGATCCACTTCAGCATTTCTTGTAGTCAGGTCTACTGGTAATGAATTCCTTCCTTTTGTTTGTCTGGGATTATCTTAATTTCTCCCTCACTTTTTTTTTTGAAGGTCATGATAGTTTATTTTTAAAAACTGTACCACACTGATCATAATGACCAGCATATACATTACAATGGCTTTCTCTTGGGTATTAACATTACAGTATTTTTGTATACTGAAATGTTTCAATAGGACCAAGAACGTTAGAGAAATAAAGATCTTAGATGAAAATGAACACTAATAATTCTGGTGTCCTACCACACAGAATTGATTTTAAACCTATGAATCAGTGGCTTAGAAGGTTATGTAGTTCTGAAGAACAAAAGTTCTAAGAAGGCAGCATGAACTTAAACTTCCTTATACTTTAATCTTTTGTTTTTATAATTTAAGCTATGTCCACCCCAGTTAAAGCACAATCATACATGACACCTCTGATAATTTCCATGCTGCCATTGCACAAGTTTAGTGATTTTACTTAAAAAAAAAATCAAAAGAGAAAAATAAAACTGATTTTCAAATCATTTGAAAAGCATAATGCTTGTTTGTTCAATGCAAACTCAAACTTAACTTACATGCTGTAATTATAATCTCCAAACTTCTGCAATAACATTAACATTTATATATATGGGTTTCATTTATAGAACATGTATCAGTTTTGTTTATAGAACTGCATTTTGCAACCAACAAAGAAAGTTACTTTTTGGAGAACAATATATTTGGTTACAGCTCACATATCTACAGTAGAGACAAAGCCACATGATGTATCTGACTGTAAGTTAAAGTACAAAATTATGATCAAAATTATACTCTGATCTTAAAAATTCAACCCATATGACGTTACTTTTTAGAGTAAATGTGCTATTGAGTAATTATTTCAATAACCTTTCCTTTTTATGACTACCTGCACACTGACCCTTTTCTTTAATCAACGTGACTCACCAATATTTCAGTGATCTCTTTACTTCTGTGTTACCATTTCAATACCCAGGGTTTTCTGAGGCAGCAAAAGTTGGACTTCATAATTTTCTCCCTCACTTTTGAAGGACAGTTTTGCTATATATAGAATTCTTGGTTAACAGGTTTTTTTTCTTTCAGCGTTTTTAAATATATCATCCCATAGCCTTCTGGCCTGCAAGGTTTCTGCTGAGAAATCTTCTGACAGTCTTACTGGGGCTCTCTTGTACATGATGAGTCACACTTCTCTTGCTGCTTTCCAGGTTGCCTTTTGGAAGTTTGATTATAATGTGTCTTGATGCAGAGTTCTTTGGACTTTTCCTACATGGTGTTTGCTGAGCTTCTTGGACTTGTACATCCATGTTGTTCCTAAATTTGGTAAGTTTTCATTTATTATTTCTTCAAAATAATTTATCTCTTCTCCCATAATATGTATACTGCTCCATTTTACAGTGTCCCATAAATCCCTTAGGCTCTGATCATTTTTCTTATTTTTTCTTTTTGCTCCTCATTCCATTATGTCACATGATCTGTCTTTAAGTTCACTGACTCTTCTGCTTATTCAAGTCTGTTCTTGAACCTTTCTAATAAAATTATCAATTCATTTATTTTTGAACTCCAGAATTTGGTTCTTTCTTTCTTTTAATAATTGTAATCTCATTGTTGCTATTCTCATTTTGTTCATATTACTGCTTTTCTGATTTCCTTTAGTACTTTGATTATATTTTCCTTCAGTTCTTTGAGCATATGTATGATAGTGTTCTAGTCTTTGTCTAATAAGTCTGATGCATGTGATCCTTAAGAAACTGTTTCTAGAAATTTATCTTGTTCCTCTGAAAGGGCCATGTTTCCCTGTTTGTATACCTTGTGACTTGTTGCAAAATGGGCATTTGAATAATAAGTCAGGTATGACAGAAAATAGTACCCCAGATAGCCCACAAACAGGCCAGGAGCTTTTGAACAAGTTCTACTCCTCTCCTTCCTTCCTGAGGGAGGGAGCCAGAAGTTGGGCTACTTCCTCCCAACTGTACCATGCCACGTGGGGGGGAGGGTAAGTAAAGAGCAACTAGAAATACTGATACATCCTACTGTTTTCAATGTGGCTTTTCCTTGTCTAGGTGTTGGCCTGGTTGCCGTTGATAAATGACTGATTTCCAGAGCTCCTATAAAGGTATTTCATTCAGTTTGTAATTGTTTATTTGATGTTTCCATGGAAGAATGAGGGCCGGGAACTTCCTAGTTTACCATCTTGCTGATGTCACTCAATACAACAATTTTTTTTTTATTTTGGTATCGTTAATCTACAATTACATGTGCAACATTATGGTTACTAAACTCCCCACTTCATCAAGTCCCCCCCACACACCCCATTACAGTCACTGTCCATCAGCGTAGCGAGATGCTATAAAATTACTACTTGTCTTCTCTGAGTTGTACATCCCTGCCCGTCCCCCCACCCCCACATTATGTCTGCTAATCGTAATGCCCCTTTTTGCCCCTTGTCCCTCCCTTCCCACCCATCCTCCCTTGTCCCTTTCCCTTTGGTAACTGTTAGTCCATTCTTGGGTTCTGTGAGTCTGTTGCTGTTTTGTTCTTTCAGTTTTTTTCTTTGTTCTTATACTCCACAGATGAGTGAAATCATTTGATACTTGTCATTTTCTGCCTGGCTTATTTCACTGAGCATAATACCCTCTAGCTCCATCCATGTTGTTGCAAATGGTAGGATTTGATTTCTTCTTATGGCTGAATAATATTCCATTGTGTATATGTACCACATCTTCTTTATCCATTCATCTACTGATGGACACTTAGGTTGCTTCCATTTCTTGGCTATTGTAATTAGTGCTGCAATAAACACAGGGGTGCATATGTCTTTTTCAAACTGTGCTCCTGCATTCTTAGGGTAAATTCCTAGGAATGGGATTCCTGGGTCAAATGGTATTTCTATTTTGAGTTTTTTGAGGAACCTCCATACTGCTTTCCACAATGGTTGAACTAATTTGCAGTCCCACCAGCAGTGTAGGAGGGTTCCCCTTTCTCCACATCCTTGCCAACATTTGTTGTTGTTTGTGTTTTGGATGTTGGCCATCCTTATTGGTGTGAGGTGATATCTCATTGTGTCAATACAGCATTTTTTTAAGCATAAGGTAGGAATGGCAACTAGACTCACTTACTACACATCCCCTGGCGCCTTTTCTACTATCAGAATGCTAGGCAACTTCACCAAGTTTATTCTCATGCTCCTCTTCTTATCTTGCTCTCCTCTTTTCCATTGGTACCTCTTTCTACTATCAGCCCAAAAATCATCTCTATAAAGTTGATTCCCAATATTTCCAACCTTACTTCAAAGATACACATTTCAATTGCCTGCTGATCATCTTCCCTTAGCTAATCTTCTAATACTTGAACTCAAAATTTCAAAATCAAATCAAATAATTTCCTCTACCAAAATCAGTATTCTCTATTTCTGTGGGTGCAACATCATCATCAAACTTCCAATCATACAAGCTGAAAATCTTGAAACTCATAGAAATGGTATTTAAAAACACAAGTCTAACATCAGAGCCTTTGCTCTTATCTGAAAACTAGAAGTTTGAGCATTGTATGTATCAGTTTATTACTAAAGATCCCAAATGAGTGATCCCTAGCATGTTTTACTTCAAAATTTAATCTCATTTTTGGAAGCAGATAAGGACAAATTAGTGATTTACACTTCATACATTTGATTCTGTACTTAAAAGAAAACAATATATGTTCCATAATAAAATCCCAAGAAATGTCAAAAGGAAGTATACGGGTCTTTTTACAAAAGTGTTTTAGAAAAAAGTTACTTTACAATGATACAATGAATGATATCAAAGTATAAAACCTAATGTCAGAATTCCTATTTCATTACAGTATAGAGAATGTAAAAGCCAATAAATTTGAATTTCAGCAAGCCTGGCCTCTCACTTAAAAATGGGAATAATTATGTTGCCTCCTAAAGATTCAGATGCCTCTGTAATCCCCTAATATGAAGCAGTATAATGTCATATCAAATTATAGGGGTTGGACATGGAGCAGGATGTGGGAGAACAAAAAGGTAAGTACTATCTTACCTCATTCGTGCCACTTCTGGGCCATTATTTCTTTAAATGTAAGAAAAAGGCCAGCCAACAGGCATTAAATTATACATCTCTCCTCAAAACTGTTGTCTTCCAACATACTAGTCATTCCTTCATATTTAAGAATTCTAGCTCTTCCTTTCACAGTCTCCCTAAAAACTCCTAATCCTACTACTATTCTAGGAGAAGAGCTCTACTCAGTTTCTTGAATTCCTCAATCCCATTCCAGTTACCTACTTTCATGACTTATTATGAAGACAGAAATTTCTAAACATTAATATTTATTCACTGACAATAACCCATCCTTTGAACTCTCACATTCTTTTACGTCTGTATCTGTTCTCTCACTTCATGAAGACTTCAGCCATAAACACTCTTCTTAGTCTATTAGACTCCTCCTAGATTAGCTTCCTTCTGATTTTAGCTTACATCTCAAAGCACATAATGTCAATTACTTTTGTATGCACTTTCTGGCCACCTAACCAATCTTTTACTCTTAACTTCGCAATATCCTAATCATGGACTTGGCCAACTACTTGTTCCACTTCTATACCAAGAAAGCTGCTGAAAGATGACCAACAAACATTGATTGATACCACCAAATATTCATGGGAAAGGTTGGAGACAACATTTTTTAACTGAAGGTATTTCAATTCTGCATGACCACTTTCAGAATGTCCTAAAAACACTTCACTCAGTAGATGACCTCACCTTGTACTTCACAGAAAAAATTGGACTCATACATGATAATCTTCTATTTGTTTTTTTAAAAATAAATTTGACATTTAACATTGCATGAGTTTAAGTTGTACAGCATGTTACTATTTACATGATTACCATTATACCAATATTTACATTACATAATACAATATTATTGTCTATATTCATCATATTGTGCATTAGTTCTCTTTGCCTTATTTACTACTTGTTACAAGTTTATACCTTTAACCAACACCAATTTTATCCCCATTCCCCATCTTCTGGTAACTACCATTTGTTCTTTTTTTACAGGTTGGACTATATTTAGATGCTATATGTCAGTGATACATAATAAGCCTTCTAACTTCTTGCTACCACCACTTCTTCCTAACTGCAAACTTACCTTCATTTGCAGCTATTTTTTACTTTTGTTCCCTCCAGTTCTCATTTTTGGGAGTACATAGATGAGGACAAATTCGTTCTCAGTGGAATAGGTGTTTCTCTTCTTGTTCACAGTAAATTCCTTACCCCATTTCTGAATTTCTAGTGACCAACTGGTTGGCCTTATTTCCTTCTTCTTACTCCTCTGTCCTTCAAATATTCCTTCACCCAACCACTCTGACTTAGAAATGTTACCTATATTCAAGGCTATAATAAAACCTGTTGTTCTATAATCTCCTATCTATAATCTCAAATTCAGAACTCTACCTAGGCTTCTAGATCCATATTTGCAACAATCCATTAGACAGTTTCACCTGCCTGTTCTATAGGTAACTACACATCTTATATCCCCATCCCCAAATCTGCACTTTCTTCATTCTTCATTTTAGTCATCAACACCACCATCAATCCAGTCTTCTATTCCAAATATTTGGGTATTATCCTAAAATCTATGCCATCACTTCAGAAGTGGCTTCCATTCAATTGCCAACTGCTTTCCATTCTATCTCCTAAATAAATCTTACCTCTCTCCTCCAAATTATCTGTAATGCTTAAGTCCTCATTTTGATTGCTTGAAATGATTTCCATTCATTTTTTAAAAATTGAAGTATATGTACATATATATTTAACATGTTTATTAATATTTATTTATTTATGATTACACAACTGACCCCATGAACAACATGGGTTTGAACTATGAGGGTTCACTAATATATGCTTTTTTTCCCAATTAATATACTGGAAAATTTTTTGGAGATTTGTGATGATTTGAAAAAACATTTTCTTTTCTCTAACTTACTTTATTATAAGAATACAGTATGTAATACAGGTAATATACAAAACATGTTAATTGACTGTTTATGTTATTGATCAGGTTTCTAGTTAACAGTAGGGTCTTAGTAGTTCTGGGGAGTCAAAAGTTGTATGCAAATTTTCTACTGTACAAGTTGTACATAAAGTACAACTTGATGGTTGCCTATTTTTACATTCCTCATTCTCAGAACATTCCTTAGCATTAATATGTTTGTTGAGTTGAATTCTACACTGTTCTTTATCCTATCTATCCTCCATCTTACTGTCAGGAAGACTTTCTAAAGTATATATTAACCCTTCAGTAAATTTTGATTCAATAACCATACAGTATAAACCACTTAGTCATATTCATTGTGATGGGCTTTAATCTATCTTCACAGCTTCTTTTTCTGTACTTCCCTAGTTCTTTCTTTTTGGAGCCATTGGATCACCTTATGGTACATGGGATGCACCATAAAGTCTCCCATGTCTGAATTTTATTATATATACTTCTCCCCTGCTTGCAAAACCCTTGTTCCCTAATGCATCTATCCCTCCTAATCTTAGCCCAAGTGTTGATCTTGATAATGGACTTATGACTTGAAAAGCCTAGACTGAGTTAGGTACCTCTTCTCATAGATTATACTGCACAGATCTTTACTGTAGTACTTAGTATTCTGTGGTAATAACTACTGATATTACTCTTTTTATCTTCTTTACTTATTGGGAAGTTCATTAAGGGCTTAAACTATGTTTCATTTTTGTATTGAACCCAATAAGGACTCAGTACATAGTAGACAATCAATAATGTTTCTTAAATCAGGATATTTTGAGTTTAATATATAAGAACATACAGTATACATTTTTTTTTTTCTTATTCTTGAGTACTTAACAGATATACACAGAAAGAATTTCCCTTTCCCCTCTCTGGGAAATTGCTGACGTGACCAAAGCTTCCTCTATGGCAGATAAGATGTTAAATTACAAGAAATGAAGTTGTTCACCATTGGTCAGTGTAGGAAGAAGAGGAATTAAAGAAATTCCTGTTTCTGCCTTACCCTAAGAAGATCTCAATACCCCTCTTCCCTAATTCTGTGCTTCCTAACTTTCCTAGAATAGGTATAGGATTGTTGAAGTTTCATACTAAACCTAATGGGAAAATAAGAATAAAAGCTGGGAATTTATTTTGTTTTTTTAAAAAATGATTATGCCTTATACCTGAACTAGAAAGGAATATAAATCCAAATTCTAAACTTCATTTCAATAATTGTTAGAAAGCTCCCTGTCATTATTATGCCTCTGCTTTTCCTATGTGCCCCTAATGAAGAACCATAGTCCGTATGTCTACCTATATAAGGGGGAGTATTATTTTGTAAACCAACAGGAGAATCACAGAGAATGATGATGATTTTTGAAGAATTCAGGCAACTTTATATGACCTTTGTAGAAGATAATTGGAAAGGAGTGAGAGAACTGCATAGTTCCTATACTCATGGAAGAAACTAAGAAATGCATGTCTAGCATATTTCTTAGACCTCAGAATTTCACAGGCCAGTAAAAAATTTTTCTTAATTGAAGGAACCTAAGACTCCCCAACACATACACACTTCTTTTTCTTCTTTCCTTTCTTTTTCTAAAACATAGTGATTTGAGTTACCTACAGTATTAAATGCTCACCCCCACTAGTGTAGTTACTATCTATCAACATAGAATATTACAGAATTACTGACTATATTTTCTATGCCGTACTTTCATACCTGTGACTAATTTATAGTATTATAGAGATTTTGTGCCTCTTTATCCCTTTCACCTATTCTACCCACCTACTACAACCCCTCCCCATGGTAACCACCAGATACTTCTCAGTGTCTACGAATCTATTCCTGTTTTTTAGATTTCACATATAACTGAAATCATATGGTATTTGTCTTTCTCTGTCTGGCTTATTTCACTTGGCAAAATATTCCCGGGGTCCATCCATGTTTTTTACTCTTTTTTTAATAGCTGGATAATATTACATTGTATATATGTACCACATCTTCATCCATTCATCTATTGATGAACATTTTGCATTGCATATCTTGGCTATTGTAAATAATGGGGCAATAAACATGGGAATGCATGTTATCTTTTTAGATCAGTGATTTTGTTTTCTTCAAGTAAACTACCAGGTAAAAACCTCCAGACTGCTTTCCATAGCAGCTGTACCAATTTACATTCCCACCAAGAGGGTAGGAGGGTTCCCTTTCCTCCACTTATTATTTCTTGTTTTTTGGGTAGTGATCACTCTGACTGGTATGAGGTGTTATCTCATTGTGGTTTTGATTTGAGTTTCCCTGATGATTAGTGATTCAGAGCATCTCTTTGCATGTTTGTTGGTCATCAGTGTATCTTCTTTTGAAAAAATGCCTATTCAGGTCCTCTGCCCATTTTTTACTTGGATTATTTGTTTTTTTGGGTTGAGGCATCTGAGTAATTTATGTATTTTGGATATTAGGCCCTTATTGGACGTATCATTTGCAAATAAATTCTCCCATACAGTACGCTGCCTTTTCAGTTTGTTGATGGTTTCTCTTGCTGTACAGAAGCCTTTTAGTTTGATGCAGGCCCATTTGTTTATTTTTGCCTTTGTTTCCCTTGCCTGGAAAGACATATCCAGAAAAAAATTACTCATGCTGATGTTTTAGAGATTCCTATGTTTTCTTCTTCTAAGAGTTTTATGGTTTTGTGTTTTATATTTAGGTCTTTAATCAAATTAGAGTTTACTTTTGTGTATGGTGTTAGATAGTGATCCTGTTTCAGCCCTCCACACACACTCTTTTACCTGTCTGAGCAGGAATAATTTAACATAGCATAACCTGCAATGCTGGCCCCTGATTGGCATCTGGGAAGTTGACTTTTGAAAACATTTCCTAAGTGGTAAGTTTTTGACTGCTGTGCCAGCCTACCTAAACTATACCATGAAATTTGTGGTGAACATCTACTTCCTTTCTGACAATCTTGGACTTGGGCTGTCAGGGTATCTCTGTGACCAGCCCTTAATAAAAGCCATTAAGTCTCAAATGGAGTTCCCTGTGCAGAAGCATCATACATATGCTGAATTTTTGAAGTTGGAGGGAGAATGCACTTTGTGTGACCCCTTACAGGAGGAAAAGGGCATGGGAAATTTGCATATCAATTCCTCTGGACTCTCCCTGAGTCTTTTCCATTAATGATCTGGCTAGCATCTTAACCATGCCTCTGTAGTAAGTTAGCTATGAGTATGCTGTGTCCTGTGTGTACTTCTAGAGTATCACAGAATGTGTGAGAACTGGAATCCTAAAACACTACTAAATAATGATACTAAATAAGCAAACAAGCAACTCTACCTAATTATTTTATAAAAGTATATGTAAATAAAATTATTTTGATGGTAGGGAAATGTGGAAACATATCAAAATAAAGGACAGAATTTTAAATTGAATAAATTTAGAATTACAAGAAACCAGTTACACTATTCTTAACTCTTCTTGTTTGGCTGCAGCTCAACCTTATCATGTATTAATAACAGGCATGGGCCTGGAAACTACTAGGCTAAGTAATTTTTGCCTAGATATACCTTTCCTCCAATCTGCTCTCTGAAACTGAAGTACTAAACAGAAATTTTATGTATACAGAGGTAATTTAAAAACTTCTGAAATTTAAAAATTTCTGAAACTTCTGGTTAAGTCATTAA
The DNA here is from genome assembly GCA_032199065.1 of Smutsia gigantea. Lineage (NCBI taxonomy): Eukaryota > Metazoa > Chordata > Mammalia > Pholidota > Manidae > Smutsia > Smutsia gigantea. The sequence continues at coordinate 69,386 of JAVSCE010009292.1, forward strand.
AGATTTCACTGAAATAATCTATTTTTAACTGCTACAGTTAAAGAACAGAAGACTTTATAAATTAACAGCAAATATATTAAGATTTGTACAATCTTCCTGCCAGTCAAATAACAATGTAAAAAACAAAAACAAAACAAAACTAGCTGGGACACTGATACTTCTAACTTACAGTCTATCATTTTATTTAAAAATCATTTATGGACGATAACATTCTTCATCTTCCCTGAACGCAACCACCTTAAAATGAATTTTTCCTACAAGTTATAATGTTTTTAAAAAAAACTCACATTACATTAATATATCCCTGTATTTCAGTAATTACAGTTCTTCAAGGCAGCTTCTAAACAATATAACATTTTTCAGTTACAAAAGATTCTCAAATTCCATTTACCAAGATAAACAACTTTCAAAAACAAAACCACATACCTTTTGCTGTAGTTCTTTTACTGCAGAATCTCTATCCATGCATGCTTGACGAAAGGCTTCATAAGCTTTATTGAGTTGCTCACCAATATTTTTATCCATTCCTCTCTATCCTGTAGCATCACTATAAAGGATGGAGTAAATGACAGGTCTGGAAAACAATCAGAACAATTTATATAACTATTAAGTTATATAAATCTCGTTTTGAAAATGTATCTTAAAGATAATTCTATACAGTTTATCATGAACATTACAGCACCAAGTACTATAAAGGTTGATAAAGAATAAAAGTGTCATCTAAAATCCTGATGAGAAATATAAAACCTTAGCTTGTACAACTTTTAATATTCTTTACTAACACTCAAGAAGCAAATAGGGTTCTAGTTCACAAAGATGCTACTTTGAAATTAGTACTCTGTAAATGCAACCTAAAAATAGAAAAAATATAAAGGCCATTTGTTAATACTTTATTATAGAAATGCACAACAGGATTAGCAACATGGGAAGGGATTTTTTTTTTACTAAACAGATAATTATTCCCACTTACAAGGTGCACTCTTGCTACACTGACATTAGAGAAAAATTAAATAGATAATAAATGTTTGTGGATGGGGATCACACTGTTGTTATCGGAGAGTAATTAAAATGTGTGAAAATGCTCTTATTTTAGCACAAAATCTAGGGAGCGCTGCTGTTGCGTTGTGCATTAAAAAAGAAAAATCACATCCTTTCAGTCCTACCCTCAACTCCCTATTAGTTTTCCAACCTCCCTACTGTTTCTGAACTAGAGGTGATTTAATCAGTGGAGGTAATTTGGTTTTATTATCTCAGTTTGCATGACATCTTTAGCCGTATTCCTTGGCTCTAAGTAAAGGGCCTTCTAATGACTCTGATTCTTCTTGTCGAGTTATAAAAACCATACCACAGGAGTTTTTCCTTAATCTTCAGAAGGCTACAGAATAGACAAGTTCCCTATGAGTTGTAGGGAAGTTTGGGGGGACCAAATTATTTCACTTCTTTATGACTGGAAATTCTTCATAATCTTAAGTTTCTAATTTTTCATAACATCTTTTATCTTTGGGTACACAATGTTCCTTAAAAAGTTTAGTATTTTACACTAAGATACAATTCCTATAGCATAAAATTCACCATTTCAAAGTGTACACTTCTGTAGATTTTAGTATATTCACTATATTGTACAACAATCAGCATTATCTAATTCCAGAATACTTTATAACCACAAAAAGAACCCTGTACTTGGTATAAGTTAGTCCCAATTCCCCTCTTTCCACATCTCCTGGCAAACACTAATCTACTTTCTCATTTTATGGATTTGACTAATTTAGATATTTCTTATAAGTGGAATTATACAATATGACCTTTTTCTCTGGCTTTTTGCACGTTGCATAAAATATCCAAGATTTATCTATGTTGTAACATGTAATAGGACTTTATCGCTTTTTATGTCTAATATTCCATTTTATGGGTATACCACATTTTGTTAATCCATTCCTCAGTTAACAAACATTTGAGTTGTTACAATACTTAGGTTATTTTGAATAAAGCTATTATGTGTGTATCCATATTTGTATGAACATAATTTTCAATTCGCTTGTACATGTACCTAGGAGCAGAATGGCTGGGTCTCTTTAACTTTTGGAGAAACTTCCAGAACTATTTCCAAAGAAGCTGTACCATTTTATATCTCCACTAGTAATGTGCCAGAGTTCCAATTTCTCCACATCTTTACCAACACTTATTGTCATTTAATTATATGCCTCCTAGTAGGAGTGAAGCAATACATCAGTCTTGATTTGCATTTCCCCACTGATGTTGAGCATCTTTGCAGTGCTTATTGGTCAGTTGTATATCTTTTTTGGAGAAATGGTTAGTAAAATTCTTTGTCCACTTTTTAATTGGGATATTTGTCTTTTTGTTGTTGTTGAGTTGTAAGAATTCTTTACATATTCTGGAAATTAGACCCTTACTGGATATAGATAATTTGCAAATGTTTTCTCCCATTTTGTAGACTGTCTTTTTGGTGCCTTGACAGTGTCCTGTGACATAAAGTTTTAAATTTTGCTGAAGTCCAATTTATCTTATTTTTTCTTTTGTTGCTGTCATAGCTAAGAAACTACTGCCTAATCCAAAGTATGTAGATTTTCACCCATGTTTCCTTTTAAGAATTTTATAATTTTAGCTTTTACATTTAGATCTTTGAACCATATTTGAATTAATTTGTATATGGGTTAAGGAAGGGATCTAGATCATTCTTTTGCATGTGGCAATCCAGCTGTCCTGGCACCATTTATTGAAAAGGCTATTCTTTTCCCACCCTTGTTGACAATCAGTTGACCCTAAACCTCAATGCTCTTCTAAATACCCAGGTAATATTTTAATCCTATCAGCCAATCTTTCACTTTAAGATACTAAATATACTCCTAAATCATTTTCCAGGCTTAATAAAACAATTCCAAGGCTATTTTTTTAAAAAATGAGGACCACATTGCCATTATATTCTGAAGAAATTAAAGAACTGTAAGAATCCTATTTTTTTAGGCATTCCACTTAGAAAGTTTGCTTCTACTTCTATTTTTGATAAATGGAAAAGATGAAATACTGTTAGGATACATTGCCAGGATCTCTGACATGCCCTAATACTATGGAATTGTTAAGTAATTAGCATTAATACAAAGTACTTTGAGTACTTTATTTCAACATTATATCATTCAAAGGATTTAAGGCAGTTTACAAAAATACACAAACAAGGATACAAGCAAAGAAAGAAAAATAAGGGTAGACAGCTACAAGGACTGTAATAAATTGTAATATGCTAATGCAGAAATTAGAGGTTTTAAGTAGCTAAGTTATCATTGTATTAAAAATTATGACAAATTGTCAGTGTAAACCATCCCTCTATTTTTAAATCTGAGACTAGAGCTTTGAATTGGGAACCCATCTAGTGTCTTGTGTTTGATCACTGACTGACCTTGTGACCTTAGTTCAGGACCACTAAATCTTTTTGAACTCAAGTTTCTGTCTCCAATACAAAAAAGATGTTTGGACTCAATTTCTAAGAAACTTCTTTGTTCTACACTCTGTGAGTCTAAAAATTCATCAAGAAGGTACATTCTTGTTTTTAAAAATGTAAATGCAGTACTAAAAATAGCTGTATCATATGCAAATAAATCATGTGGAGGCTTCACTTCAGGTCCTTGAATTAGATCACACAAATGTCACTAAGAAGAGTTACTGAGTAAATTCCATGTGGATGTATCCTATTTCCTGAAATAATGTATGCTGGGGAGATATGATTCAGGTCAATACAACTAAATAAATAACACATTTAATTCCTATCTCACAACCAAGACAAGAATTGGGTGTTAGATCAGTGACACTGACCAGACAAGTTTTGCAAAACTTGCCAGGCTCCAGGGAAATAGTCCTATTTGTAGTAGACATGCTCAAGCCCAAATCTAGTGGCTGCTCTCACTGCCCAAACCAAGGAGGTTTAAGGTAGAGCAACCTCTGCAATGGAAACCTCTTCTAGTCAGTTTCACTCTTTCAAACGAATTTTCAGTAAAGCCTTCCATAGTAATTTCTTTACTTCTGGGTTTGGTTTGCTGGTTTCCTTTCACTGCAGGAGGAAAATATTAAGTCACGGATGCTCCAGAAGATAGCTGGGTCCTCTGGCCCCTCCCCCAGGAAATCCTCTTGAAGCCAGGACAGTCTCATCCATGTACCTCCATGCCTCTGGCAGTTCCCTGAGTGGTGCCTGAGAGAAGGAAAATGAAAAGTAGCAAGTTCCTGTCCCACATCCTGTGTCCAGTGTGCCTGCCCAGAAGAAAGCACCAAAAAAATACCTGTGAAGTAGTCTTCTTCCTCTCCCTGATCCCTTGGTTCAATAATGAAACCGTCCTAGAGTAGGCAAGTTGCCTGCACAGGGGAGGTAATTTTATCTTGCCTTTGTAAAGTTTCTCAGCTCCAACAAAGGGGCGTAGATGGCTAGGGACAAACTGCTTTTAATAAAAAAATATATCCCATTACTATTCAATTTAATTTAAAAAATAACATTTGTTTGCTTCCTACTTGTAAAGACACTATGTGGGATATAGGAAGGGGTTTTAGAGATGGTACCACATTAGAGCTGTGTTCCTTTTATAAAGTTTTTTCACCAATTCCTCATTTCTTATTATTCATATTCCCATTTAACTGATAAGGCTCAAATGAATTAAATAACTTGCCTTCAGCTACAAAGCTGTAAGTGTGTAAACTGGGATTAAGTCTTTGGAATTCTTAGTTTAAGGATTGTCCATTGAAGCCAAGTGAGAAGTATTCCCCTGGGGTGCAATGTTTATTCAATAAAACATTTGCTGAGTGCCAACTCTGAGCAAAGCATGTACTAGGCACCACTGACAGAGTGAGAACAAAAGAGACATGAAACCTAGTCTCACAAAGCCACCATTAGTTGTAACTTAAAGCATATATATATATAAGTATCCTGAGATAACCAAAGGCCATAGTTTGGAAAGGAATCACATCCTTTTAGGAGGTTAAAGAAAGGCTCTGCAAGTTAGGTGGCAGTTGAATTGGGTTTTGAATTATGTGGAGGAATGACCTCATTCGTTTCTATTTGATTAACAAATACCAGTCATCCTTTCTAAAACAGGTACCTGATAGCTATTAAGATGATTTTAGTGTTAGATAAGATCCATTATTCACTAAAACAGGCTAGGATTATAAGTATTTCTTATGCATTGTTCAGTTTGATTTTCCTGATCAGGACAACTCTGCAAGTGTGAGACAATTCTTAAGTGTAACAATGATGGTTATTTATACAAATGATTGATTAGACAAGTGCTTTTCCCATGATGCTGGAGAAGTAGAGGTGAGAATGAAACAAAAGCCAAGTCTTATATCTTCTCTGGACCTCATTTTCATTGCTATTAAAATGAAGGGCTTAAATGATATAATCTCCTTCAACTTGATGGTCATATAGCATTTTCAAACAAATACATAGTATAGAAGCTTTTGATTGGCATATATGGTGATTTATGTCTCCTCATGAATAATGGAGATGTAAAAGGAGTAGCCATTTTGTTTTAAATTTCATGACAAACTACGTCTTGGTTACAAACCAGTTGATATGGCATTTTATTTCAAGATGCTGAAAGCACAGAGTAAAGTTATACAGGACATCCTGGAAGTAAAGAGATGATATCATTCTATGAAAATATGTGACATAACACTGTGAAAATTAATGGCTATTTAATAACATTTATATATTTCCTCCTATCACTTTACTAGATAGAATTTTTAAAAGTATAGGCTTTGATTCAGATCCCAGGATCTGCAATTTTCTAGTCATTTACTTAGCTTCCCAGAGTATTAGTTTTTTTATCATACATAGCTAGTAGGATAATTGTGAAGATTAAGTGACACTATATGTGAAGCATATATGTTATTTGTTCCTCAATATCCATTCTCTTCTCTTCTAGTATTCCTGATTTTTAGCTGGGGTGGCCAAGTAACTATTATCTGGTCATTGGCAAATAAGTGTAACTTCCAAGATAAGCTCTCTTCTTCACCCTTTTCCCAGCTGGATGGAATGTTGTGGTGAGTCACCCAGAACACTATGATGAGGGCAACACTTCAGGGATGGTGGAACAAGAATGAAGATACCTAAGTCCTTCACATTGTGGAGCTCTCAGATCAGCTCTGGACATCTCATACTTTGAATTACAATAAGCAAAAGAAATAAAATTTCTTGCTTTTTTGAGCCACTGTCTTTGTGGGTCTCATAAAAGCTAAGCTATATCCTAACTGGTAGATAAGATCCATTATTCACTAAAACAGGCTAGGATTATAAGTATTTCTTATGCATTGTTCAGTTTGATTTTCCTGATCAGGACAACTCTGCAAGTGTGAGACAATTCTTAAGTGTAACAATGATGGTTATTTATACAAATGATTGATTAGACAAGTGCTTTTCCCATATTCAAGACTGATTCAGGGCTGAATATAGAAGGTGCTTCTTTTTTCCATGGGAAAGAGACAAAGTCATAGTTCTTGCCTCTTCCTCTACTTACTAATAATTTAGTAAGGCACACATGCATGAAAATGATTAACCATACTAGTGGGACAATTATAAATGTGTAAAAAGGTATGAGCTTATCTTGATAGGGGTCTGGGTAGAAGTATTGTTAGTAATTCACCCAATGATTCAATCAAGATTTGTGCATTTCACTGTATATAAATTTAACCTCAAAAGAAAAAAAGATAACTTCAATAAAAGGGATAAGCAGGATAAGGGCTCAACACTGGGAACAACTAAAATGAAAGGGATTGTGGAAGGCATCAGAGAGCATCTGACTTAGATTGGGCCCTGAAATATGACAAGAATTTCAACAAATAAAGAATTAGAGAGGAAAACATTAACTCTGAAAGAGCAGAGGCACTGAGAAGCACTAGTATAGTATATTTAGAGAGTGGATGTGAGTACTCTATTTATGGAAGTCCAGGGTGTTTATAGAGATGATGGAGAGGTGAGGGTGCTAAGACAGGATAGTCAGAGCCACTATGTATTATTGTGCGGCACTAAAAAAACCCTAGGGGCATCATTCATGTAGACCATAATTGGAATGGAAGGAACTCCCTAGAGCTACAGAGTGCACTAATTGCATAAACTATATGCAGCAGACTTAGTTAAGGCTAGCTTATAGTAGACCTTGAATGTTACTCTAAGAAATTTAGACTTTAAGAAATAATAGAGAATATTCAAGTAGGAAATGAACGTGATTTAGAACAGTAAACTGGATACCAGCATCGAATACAAACTAGTGAGGGAGACAAAGTGGGGATATCCATAGGGAGCTATTGCTGTATTCTGGGTGAAAGATGGGCTTGAACTAGAGTAGAGGAAGTAAAAGATGAATAGATTCAAGAGACATTTCAAAGGCAGAATCCACAAGATTCACTGCCAACTGATCTGCACAATAGGCAAGAAGGCAGCATTGAGGTTCCTGCAATTTTCTATCAGTTGCCTGGAATGGGGTCACGGAAGTTGCATTTTAATAAGCAAAGTAACCCAGGTGATTCTGTTGAAGATGATTCAACAACCATATTTTTCAAAATACCAGGCAGACAGTGATAATAGCCAAAGGCAGATAAATAGGATGAAAAACTGGGGCATGGGGTTAGAGGGGGCAGCAAAGATACTGAATGCACTTTTGGACAAAAGTGCTAGATATAATTAATAGTAGACAAGAAAATGTACCAACTGAGAGATAATGAAATCTAGAGAAAGAAATGAAGGCTGAATATGCCTTCCGTCCTGCTTATATTAAGTCCTGTTTTAAATGTCCTTTGGTAATGGTAAGTTCTTAGTCCACCAGGCCAATATCTTTTTGCCAAAAAATGCAGGAAAGCACTACATTCTTTAGAAGAATATAGTGGAGAGAGAAAGAAGTAATACTCATTATTTTACCACTTTGCATCATAAGATACACTTTTTTTCTCCCAAATAGAAACCAAAAAGAGTATAGGCCCATTTCTGATCTGAATGATGTCAGAAGGAAAACCAGAATATGCATAAAACAGTAAGGCATTTTAGAAATCTGTTATTTTATGTAAAGAGACTATGAGTCAAATAGGTAGAAATGATACCTAACGCTCAGTTAACTCTTATACACCAGTAAAATAAAAGGAAAAATAACTGGGAAAGAGTTTGAATGTGTGATTTTTCTTAAGTCTCTTCCAATGTACCAAATTTATGACAATAAAATAGTATTATCAGTGATCTTTCATAAGAGTAGTGAGATGGGACAGGGCAGAGAAAGGGGACAGGCATCAAGATTAATTTTTTAAAAAGCCGAAATACAAACAGTATAGTAAGAACAGGAAGGAATTCCATCTTAAGGCTAAGAATCCATTTTAAAAATCAAGAAGTTAGGAGGTAAGATTCCTAATGCATTCTTTGATAAACAGACAATAACTCAACCCACCTTAAATGCAAGGCAGTCTTAACTGATATGTTCCCAGAGGGAAGCCACTATACTGGTGAAGAACCAGATAAATAAATTTCTTGTGTTAAGTTTATTTTGCAGAATAGCTGTAAGACTGATAATGGAGGCAACGAGACATAATGTCTTTCACTGTAGATAAGCATCTTGAGACAACTTGACAAGTCTATACCCCATGGCCCTTTGTCATGTTCCTGAAAATCCGTAAAAGATGGAATCCCTAGCCTTTTGGCACACCTCCTCTCTGAGGTTGCCTGCACTCTCCTTTCTTTAAGTGTGAACTTCTAAATAAAGCTTTCTCATTGATCAACTTAACTGTTTTGTTTCTCCGTTCTTCCAGTGGTAAGCATGTTTGTCTTTTTACTATTTCATTCTATTTCCAAGTCTTCACTCTGTCTCCGCTTTACTCCTGATAAGTAGGGAGGGGCTGATGAGAGTGCTGATTTGGGCCTTCAAGTTCCTGTTACCTGGGTGACCCAGATGGAACTGCAGCTGTGCAATCTACTCTAGTAACCTGCCTGAACATCTCCTTTCTTTGGGAAATTCTCATAACATAACCTCACTCCATCCCATGTTCCATGGCTCCCCCAAGTCATGGGGTGGTAGGGGTTAGTCCCCACACCATGCAGATCCAAGTGGACACAGGATGCCAGGTGACCCTGGCTTTAGGAGTTGGCAAGGGAATCTCCTGTGTTGAGTTCAGTGAGCTTTCCGCTCCCTCCCTCTGCACTTTCCTGCTTTCAGCCACAGGAAATGGTAATTCATTTCCTATTCGTGTTTTAATGAAGTCCTTCCTTACCTACACTCGTCTGACCTGCTCAAGAATTCTTTCTTGTTCAAAGTCAAGAACCCTCTCCCATCCAGGCTGAGGTTTCACTTGGTGTGTGGGGAGAGACCTCCCCAGATGTAGTTGCCTGGCAACAGCAGGACAATTTGTTCCTATCTTCCAGTCTTAACCAGAAAACTTTGAAAAAAAATATTTTCACTGATCTTAAAAAGGTCCCCCAAAGCTGAAGACAATAATGTGAGAGATGTCACAGTCTGCACAGGATTCATAAAGGAAAATACTGTCTCTGAAAAATAAGTAGTTAAAAATCTCATGAGTTAACATACTAGGGGCCCCTCCAGCATCTCTGAATCATTTACTGTATCAGAACAAAACCACTATGAAAGGAGAGAGGTCGTCTATGAAAAGAGAGCAAAACTTCAGGAGACAGATAAGAGGACCTTTTCACAAAAAGGCCTGTTTTCTCTTAAATTGCAGTTTAAATTGCTGAGCACTCATTTAGCCTTGAGAATATTACCAATGACAAATGGGAACAGGCAAAAGCCTACATAATTATAAAGCTGTACTTTGTGCTCTTAACTACTAGCACAGGACTCTACAGCTCTTCATACCCCTGCTTTTAATTTCCCTGGGGACACTTAGAGGCTGTTGGGCAAATGTTTGCAAGTCACAACTTGTTTTATTAGAAGTATTGTGAGAACTCCAATGAGAAAATAAATAAGGTTTCAAAGGTTTCTAGATCTCCATTTCCAGTCATTCCCAAGACGTTTAGAGTGTGACTTTAAATGTATAATATGATAAAAGTTTAAAACCAGATACAATATTTTTACACCATGCAACACACTCTTGCATTCCAGTTGTTGAATACTCCTGAAGAAAAACCCCCAAATCGCTGAGTAGCTTGACAAACCCCTTTTAAACCTGTGTCTGTGTCAAAATTACCCAAGTTTCCCTCTTTTCAGGGCCATACTAGTTTTTGTGAGGAAGCAAGTTTTTACTAAAATTTTTAGTTTGCTGTTTCACATCCTTTTGTATCTGGAAAAAAAAAAGATGCTATCAAATAGATTCCAAACAATTTTTAAGTGAGACACCTTTTGTAAAATGTTATCAATTTCTCTACTAAGACAATTTGTAGATTAGAGAATCAAAATTGAAAAGTCTAGTCAACTAAAGATAAAATCAGAGTTGGAGTACAGAATACATCTAGTCCAGACATTCTTCTTGTTGGGTGACAGTGAATAAGTCATTTAACCTTTCTGTAGACCTCAGTTCCCTCATCTGCACGAGTTTAGAATGTTTGGGGTACAGCATGCTATAGGTTGGGTTGCCAACCTGTCAATACATTAGAATCATCCAGAGTGATTTAAAAAAATAGATCAGTAAACACTGTCCAACACTACTCGGATAATTTTTGGGAGAAGTGATGGGGAGTGAAGAACAAATGTGAAATAGATTGAAAATTACTGCCATAGGAGGTCAACTCATAACTGGAAAAGCACTGTACTCTGTAAAACATTACACAAATATGTACCAAGGGAGGGAAACAGGCTTTCATAAAGTGTTCTTCTGTTCCACAGTCATCTGTTTAGAATTGTTCCAGAAGTGTATAGAATTTGGAAACAAAAATAGCAGTTACTAAAGTAGAAGATACACTTTATGACAAATGTTTTCTCTATTATGGAAGAGACTCCATTAATGGCATTTGCAATGAAGTTCATGTTGAGAGAAATTTGAAGGTGACAACAGCTCTTCTCCCACCAAGCAGCAATGGCTCTTTTAACTTGATGCTCTCCCTAACCAATGTTCCTCTAATTATCTGAATTCCATCTAAATTCTCAAGCTACATATAGTTGAGAAAGGACATATATCTCAATGATGTGCCTGCAATCCAAAGAGGCACACAGCCCTGGACCAGAAGGACAATTTTAGTCTTGTGTTTGAATGGCAAGCATCCCGTGATTAAAGAGGTGGTTCCCTACTTCTTTATGGGAAACATCAAAGATGGGGTAGCAAAACACCTATTGAGATACTACTACTTTCCTGCTGCTTTACTTAAAGTACCTTATTTTAATCTTCCCTCTGCAAGAGCATACACTATGTTCCCTTTCTAGAAAGGAAACTGAGCTTCAAAAGGTTATATAAGTTGACTAAGTTTACAGAAAAACAAAATGGAAGATGCAGATAAATCTAGGTCTCTGATGTAAAAGTCCAATCTCTAACTCTTTTCACCCTAATTTAGTTTTATTTTTAATCAAAGCTATATGTATCTATGTCTTAATGAGTCAAATAGCTTCACAAGGCTTAAGAAAAACGGTGAGTCCCTTGCTTCACCTTGGCAACTATTTTCAGCTCTACTGGTTGATTCTTTTTGGTAGTTATTTCCATCTCTCTAAATAACATGCTAATATTGTCACTATTGATTTTTCAGTTTTATTTGTCTTCTCACTATGCAAAATAAGGATTTAGTTCTCTTTAACTACCCTCTCCTGAAGATCCCCACCATTCTCCCCATACAGTTATATCCTATTGTTGGTTAGATTAGAATTCAGCTTTTAGTTTCTTACCACTACGTAATGCTATTTACTGCTGAGCCATATACTATGAGCCATACTATGGCTTCTTTTTCTTTCCTGAAAAACGTTTCCCTGAAAAAACTTCATTTGATTCCTTATCATCATTAATACAACTCTTCAATCATTCAGATACTTCAGTTATTCTATCAATTTCATCTTTTTAGAATATTCTCTCCTGGAGCTTTCTGATTTGCTCCAATCTAGGTTTGATCTCTTTGCCTGGAGGAAAGCTTTAACTTTGAGACCTTCTTTCACCTTGAATTTGAGGATTCCCTTTGTTCATCACCATCTCTCTCTCTCTCTAGTTGAACCCCTTATTTTTAGGATCCCAAATCTTCATCTTTCTTGTTTTGCTCCCTCGTTTGGTGGAGTAAACCCTCCAGTAGCTTCCTGAGAAAATGCTTGCAAAGCTGGTTTTTTGAGATCTTGCGTAACTGAAAATATAATTTCTCTACCCTCAGAGTTAAACTGTTTGCCAGGTTAAGTTCTAGGTTGAAAGTAATTTTTCCTCAGAATTTTGAAAATTTTGCTGTGCTCTCTTTTGGCTTCCATTTGTTTTGTTGAAGTTGTTTTGCTGAATTTTAATTCTTGATCTTGTACATAACCCATGTGGAGGTTTATCTTTCAGTTTCTCGGAAATTTTCTTAAATTTATTTGGGCCATTTCATTCCTTTTGTGTCCCTAGGGACACTTAATATCCAACTGTCTGGATATTAAGTCTTCTAAAGTGGTACTCAAATTCTTCCCACCCTCCTTCTCTTTTTTAAATGAACTTTTTTTCTTATTTCAAAGATAAAATGTCTTAAGCCTGTTGTCTTTGGCAACCAAACTACTATTCTGCCAAATTATAGTTAACCATCCTGAATAAATAAAGTATAATCAAGGTAAGTAGTGATGCTTCTAGAGTTCCATTTAGGCTGGAGGTATGTGAGCCAGTGTTCTTCCCCCAATTGTTTAGTTCAAGCAGCAGTTCAACTTTGATTATATGTATCGGGATCCCAATTTTGAAAAAAATCACAGGCTTAAGAATAGATTTGTACCATTCTTACCACCTCTACTCCAAAATAATTTATAATTCTTTAATGAGGGCTACTTTTGTGGGTGGTAAAGTGTGGGTGATTTGGGAGGCAAGAAAGGCCTCTCTGCTGGGATTCCCCCACTGCTGAGACTACTCAGCTTCTGGGTAAGTGTTCTGACAGGGTTCACACTTGTGCTAAAAGGCCAGTTTAAATCTGAAGCAGTTTCAGGACGGGGAAAGGTAATCACCTTGAGTAAATGCTGCCTCTTCCACTCTGCCCTAGAAAAGAAAGTCACCTGTTTTTCCCAACCCTTTGGGGTATGAATAATAATCATTCACATTCTATTTCAGAAAACTTGCTACCTTAGCAAATGTAGAGGTGGATAAATGAGTGAGATACATCCTGTTTTTTCTGTATCTGAGCTCTGTGTTTGCCTCATTACTCAGCATCAGAAACAAAAAAGCAGTATGTCAGTAATGTAGTATATACACATAAATAAAAGGACATCCTCTTTCTTAGATGGCTAAGGTAAACCTTTAAAGACACTCAGAAGTGTATGTATTTTCCTCATTTGAAGAAATGGAGAAGAAATGTTACTACTAACATTTATTTATGATCATTCCCCACTTTTAAGAGTTCAATAGCACAAGTGGCCAATTCCCCCAAAACGACAGCTTGCATTTCTATTCTAGGCCGTAAACCTTAGTTATTTCTTTCTAGGTCGTAAACCTCAGTTATGGATATACTGTACTTTATTGTTACTGTGTTCCATTATTTCAGGCATCTGAAATATTTGAAACTTAAATATTATAGGTACAGCAGTGTCAGAAATTGGATTTTGTATTTTTTCAAAAGCTGGTTGGCTAAATTCATCAAGATAAACAAACAAGGTAAGACAACCCTACTGATTAAACTGGAAGATCCCCAGACCAGGTTCTCCATTTTGCTGGATGTTAGTACTTGGTGAAACCTTTTGTGCTATCTTCTAAGAGCTAAAGACCACACCCATAAGTCTCAGCTTTGCCTCACTTCCTTTTTTTCTCCAGTAGTACTTATTTCTTTCAGACTGTTTATCAAATTCAGTGCATTGAAATGCACAACTGAACAGTATAATCCCAAAAGGGAAATTGGGCATGTGATATTCTACCCCTCTGAGGTAAACTTAAACATGGCACTGCTCAGTTAGCTTGCTCAGCCACATAAGGGGGTATCCTCCTTTCTGAGGAAGGACCATGTTATAATCTGGAGATGGGGGTGGGGTATTATGAAGTTTAAAATGGCTGCTTAATATTAAAGTCTGTTCTTATAAACTATATAAAGTAGGGCTCTGAAGAATTCTTGGGTGGGGGAACTATAAGAAAAAGTTTATATTTGGTATGAGGAGGTGTAAGAGAGGACTGTGTAGGACGGAAGAAACATTAAAATCTCCTAGGGTTTGTGAGATTTTAATGTTTATCAAAAAGGAAATATGGATTTAAAAAGGTTGAGAAACATCAATATCCAGGGAAAGGCATTTCTAGTTTAGGGATAGCAAATATGTGAAGTCATGAAATAACAGTAAATGTTGCATAATAAATGGCTATAAATAGTAAAACCATTTAAATACCCCACAATAACAGGTGATTTTCTTCAAGCAATTTTAAATAATACATTATCTTGAAGGGCGAGAGTCCCTGACTTCTGTCCCTTTAGCAAGTGACTCACCACAGCAAAATTGCCTGGTTGTATTTGTTCTGCTGCTCAAGAGAACAATTCTCCATACCTCAGTCTATGCAAATATATTTCAAAGATTCTTATAACTTCAACTTACTAAGTAACCACCAAAATGGAACTCGTATTTTCTTTTTACTCAATTCACCTTCCAATAATTCTTTATTGTAATGACTTGAACACAGACTTTGTTTTCACTGTTAACACCTATTTTCGATAGATGTGTCTTTTTTGCAAAGGAAAAGTATTGGTGGTAAATGAAAGCTACTGCAGATCATTGGTGTTCACACTATTCACTGTCATAATTTAGTATTGATAATTACCTTTACAGAGAGTGTATCTCTAAAAGTAAAACTCAGGTTACTGTACAGGACATTTCCCCCAAGAGACAAACAATTATCATTATTATTTATTTACCAAACTCTGTCTTAAAAAACTAAGTCCCTCGAGAAATGTTTCTTGGCTGCATAAAAATGTGAATGTATTTAACACTACTGAACTGTACACTTAAAAATGGTTATGATGGTAAATTTCACATTATATGTATTTCACCACAATTAAAAAAAATGTTTTCATAGACGAGGGATTGAAAAACTATGACACATGTATTACATGGGTCCCAAAGGCTTGTCTGCAGTTGCAAAGGATCTAGTACCACTGCCTGCTCCAATACTCCTCTACTCAATATTTGACAACGAAGTTCAAAAGATTTTGTGTACTAATTAACTACCCAACCAAAAGGCAGTTCATTTCATATTCTCTGTTATCCTTTTCTCAAGATGACTCAGAATCTTGGTCCTGTACCATAAAGAGATTTTTTTTTTACCTATTCTAGAGAACAACCTCTTATTTCCCTCTATCTATGATTAAAAACCATAGCACCAAGCATATGAGATGGCAAGGCTAGGATAAAGGGGAAGGACTGGCTGCCACAGTGTAAATCCTATAGGAAATACAAACCAAAATGTGGCTTGACATAAATACAAACAAGTTGAAATTAAACAGTAATACTTATACTTAAATGTCTGAAAACAAAAAGGATAAATAGTAGTATCAGCTAATGCATCACACCAGAATAGTTAGAATACAGAAGTTTTAATTTTTTTTATCTTACCATTTACTTTTGGATAATGGGTATGGTTTTAAAAAATACACAAAGTCTTTCTTTGTTATACGGCATGCCCCCAAATCATGTCAACAAAGATTTGGTTCTAGATTAATAGAAGATCAATTAATATATCCAAATATCCAAGTATTTATATAATGCCTACATTCCTGTAAATAATAATGAGTGTCTTGAAGTATCCTCCACAGTTCACAGATGTATATATTGCTAAATGAAATTACCTGCTTCAGGCTATATTCTTCAAAGTGATCAAAAAGTGTCAGAAATAATCATTTATAAAAGTTAGTAACTCTACAAAGATTATACAATATACTATTATCCACATATTAATGGTTAACTCTTAGCTGAGTAAAAAAGGTGGACTTTAGTTAGATGGTTTATATTCCTTGCAGTCAGCCACGTTCACTCCGTGTACACACACCACAAACAGAACCCGGCCTGTGTTAATGATTTTTCACTTCATATTAAATAAGTACAAGCATGCTGAGCTTGTGTGTTTTCTCACCTACTCATTTTGAAATCCCTCTATGGGACTTGGCTACAGTACAATGTCAGCTTGATTATTACCTCTAAAGCAAGAAAGTTCCCAGCAAAATTGGGATGCTAATGACAACAAAGTGAAACTGATGCTTTCCCAGTTGAGTTTTACTCTTAGTTTCTTTCAGGGCATAGAAGAACTTGTCCAGATAGAAGTAACACCCTTTCTTTTCTAATATAACTGGGGTAGAAGAAAAAGAACAGCAATACATTTTTTTCTCAGCTTCAGTCTACCTACAGCATTTTCCCTTACCATAGAAAAAAAGAGGGAAGGGGTAAAAATGACCAGGATCAGTACAGCAGTTCTTTGTTTTCGATACTATTGGTCTTTCAAACCCTTTATTTGGATTTACTCTAAAGAGTTTTTGTTTGCTTGCTTTTTAAGTTCTGGACCTTTTTGCTGACTATTGTTGCTGTTTTAAGAACAATGTACTTTAAGGCCAAGATGATTTAATAAGTGAATTCTTTCAACCTTCAAAGAACAGAGAGCTCTTAAACTAATTAAACTACTTTGGAGCAGAGAAAGAAACTCTCAGATCTTCTTAGGAGACAAGCATAACCTTGATATCAAACTCTGGCAAAGATAACAGAAAATGATGACTACAGATGATACTCAGTTATTTATTTTTTAAAAAATGTTACCAAAAAGGAGCCTATATGATTAAATATTACACCATGAACAAGTGTAAGATTGGTTCACAAACTGAAAATCTGCTAAAATAACTCACCATCTTAATATTTAAAGAAGAAAAGCACAAAATAGGCCATAATAGATACCAAAAAGCCATGTGACAAAATTCAACTTCCATTCCTAATAAAAATGTTAAGTAGTGAAAAGACATAATCTTAACAGCAAGAAATATACAGACCAAATGAACACTCAACATCTATTAAAATTGCTCTCAAAGTGCTAGCCATTACAAACAGAAACAAAAATCAAACCTAAACAAGACAAACAAAAACTTGGGACACAACCCAAAATTTGTTCTTTGCAAAAATCCTGGTAAGTTAGAAATATTAAAGACACTTCTTTGATAAATAAAACTTACTGGACATTAATAGAAAACCTCGTATTTAATGATAACATAGTAATAACATCCACAAACTCAGAAATATGATAAGGATGGCCAGAATCACTATTACTATGTATCAGTGTTCTGGAGAAGCTAGCAATTCATTAAACCAAAGAAAGACAGAAATATAAAGGAAGAAATGAGATTATGTTTAGATGATTGTTTTTCTAGAAAATTCATGAAAACAATTAAAACTCATTAGTTTAGAAAGACGAACAATCATCCACATACCAGCCACAAAATATTAGTGAATATAATAGTGAAAACCCCAAAAGGATTATTTAAATGAAACATTTACTTGAAACTTTACCTGAAAGAGAATGCAATACTATTCAAAAAAATTTCTGAAAAAGACAAAAGAGGGACTTGTCTTGTGAATTAACAAAATGCCATAAAATGAAAGAGATTGGTATTTGTATTTTAAGAGAAAAATAGAACAAAGCAACAGAAGAATCCAAAAAAAGATCTCTTAAGTACTCATGAAAAATATTAAGGTAACATTTCATCTAGTCAGTTAAGAATTGATTTCAACAAATGATTTCAGGAAAATGGCTAAAACCCAAATATTTTCAGATGTTTTAATGACTAAAACATAAAACACTATGAGCGACATCAGAAAAATTTTCATAATTTTTGAGTGGGGACCACCTTCTTAAGCGATTCAAAACCTGGGCATTTTAAACTGTAAAGACTGACAGTTCTTGAAAATATCTGCCATATAATTCACAAAGAATTAATATATTTGTATTCTAAAGAAATATAGAAAAATAATTTTGAAGAGTAAAGGGCAAAATATATGGGCAGTCCATATTAAGAGATGATTAACTACCTTATGGTACATCCAAAGAAATACCATGAAGTTAAGATAAAGGAGAGCTATATATGGCAAGACTTCCAGCATGTTTTTCTTTATCTGAAAAAGAAGATAATAGTATACATACATAATTTCATTTTCATAAGAAAGTGAAGTAACACGCTCACGTCCGTGTAAGAGAGATGGAGAAGGCCTGGGAGAAGGCTGAGAAGGAGTTTCATTTTCTGCTTTATACATGGTTGGTTACAGCATTTTAGGGTTTTCATGTCCTCCCAAATGATGGGGACAAAATAACTTTTCAATACAGTGCTTGCTTCTCTGTCACCTACCTCCACCTGCTGTAGTTTGAAATGTGTATTGAAATCGTGGTAGGGAGGTGGATCATTTTGTTTTTCTCCACTTTCGTGTCACTTCCTTTACTACCACCTCTCCCTTATGATGAATTGTCACATTTATCTGTGAGATAAATGGCACTTACATAGCAAGGCTGCTCTACTTTGGCTTCTTACAGCCTACCAGTAAGAGAGACAATTACTCTTTAGTTTGAGTATCTTCCTCCTTTCTTCACTTCTTGACAAGCATAGCTTTTCACACCTATAACTCGTTGCCACTCAGTTTATACCCGGGTGGGGACTCTACCAATCGCCTAGGCTACCACTGGCCGCAGGGCTTTGCTTTTGCTCTTTCCGCATCCGCCACCTATACTCCATGACCCTCCGGGAAGTTACTCAACTTCTCATTGACAAGGCTATGATGACACCCCAGAGAAAAGCAGAGAGCGAAATTGAGTAACAGGCTTGGGGACAAAAAAAAAAAAAAAAAAAAAAAACCAGAAAGAACCTATGAAGAGTTTTCAAGAGAATAACCACGATAGTACTAGTTTCTGGAAGGCAGCCCCAATCCCAGAGGGGAACCTGGGACACTCCTGACGGGGTCCACTGCTCACCCTGACATCGCCAGCCCCGACTCCCCCGCTTCCCAGAGAGATCAAGTTGAAAAGCGCGGCCGAC
>JAVSCE010009293.1:0-18648 GCA_032199065.1 Smutsia gigantea
CAACCAGGCAGAAAATAAGTAAAGACACAGAGGCACTGAACAACACACTAGAACAGACGAACCTAACAGACATCTACAGAACTCTACACCCAAAAACAACAGGATACACATTCTTCTCAAGTGCACATGGAACATTTTCCAGAATAGACCACATACTAGGCCACAAAAAGAACCTCAGTAATTTCAAAAATATTGAAATCCTACCAACCAACTTCTCAGATCACCAAGGTATAAAACTAGAAATAAATTTTAGAAAGAAATGAAAAAGGCTCACAAATACATGGAGACTTAACAACACTCTCTTAATTAATCAATGGGTTAACGACCAAATCAAAACAGAAATCAAAGAATATATGGAGACTAATGACAACAACAACACAAAGCCACAACTTCTGTGGGACGCAGCAAAGGCAGTTCTAAGAGGAAAGTATATTGCAATCCAGGCCTATTTAAAGAGGAAGAACATTCCCAAATGAATAGTCTAAAGACACAATTACTGAAATTGGAAAAAGAAGAACAAATGAGGCCCAAAGTCACCAGAAGGAGGGACATAATAAAGATTAGAGAAGAAATAAATAAAATTGAGAAGAATAAAACAATAGAAAAAATCAATAAAACCAAGAGCTGGTTCTTTGAAAAAATAAACAAAATAGATAACCCCTAGCCAGACTCATTAAGAGAAAAAGAGAATCTACACACATAAACAAAATCAGAAATGAGAAAGGAAAAATCACGACGGACCCCACAGAAATACAAAGAATCATAAGAGAATATTATGAGAATCTATATGCTAACAAGCTGGAAAACATAGAACAAATGGACAACTTTTTAGAAAAATACAACCTTCCAAGACTGACCAAGCAAGAAACAGAAAAACTAAACAGACCAATCACCAGTGACGAAATCGAATTGGTAATCAAAAAACTACCCTAGAACAAAACCCCTGGGCCTGATGGATTCACCTCTGAATTCTACCAGACATATAGAGAAGAAATAACACCGATTCTCCTTAAAGTTTTCCAAAAAATAGAAGAGGAGGGAATACTTCCAACCTCATTCTATGAAGCCAGCATCACTCTAATACCAAAACCTGGAAAAGACCTCATTAAAAAAGAAAATTACAGACCAATATCCCTGATGAACGTAGATACAAAAATACTCAACAAAATATTAGCAAACCGAATTCAAAAATACATCAAAAGGATCATACACCATGATCAAGTGGGATTCATCCCAGGGATGCAAGGATGGTACAACATTCGAAAATCCATCAACATCATCCATCACATCAACAAAAAGAAGAACAAAAACCACATGATCATCTCCATAGATGCTGAAAAAGCATTTGACAAAATTCAGCATCCATTCCTGATTAAAACTCTCAACAAAATGGGTATAGACGGCAAGTACCTCAACATCATAAAGGCTATATATGACAAACCCACAGCTAACATCATACTTAACGGCGAGACGCTGAAAGCTTTTCATCTAAGATCGGGAACAAGACAGGGATGCCCACTCTCTCCACTGTTATTCAACATAGTACTGGAGGTTCCTAGCCACAGCAATCAGACAAAACAAAGACATACAAGGCATCCAGATTGGTAAAGAAGAAGTCAAATTGTCACTATTTGCAGATGACATGATACTGTACATAAAAAACCCTAAAGATTCCATTCCAAAACTACTAGAACTAATATCTGAATTCAGCAAAGTTGCAGGATACAAAATTAACACACAGAAATCTGTTGCTTTCCTATACACTAATGATGAACTAACAGAAAGAGAAATCAGAAAAACAATTCCATTCACAATTGCATCAAAAAGAATAAAATACCTAGGAATAAACCTAACGAAGGAAGTGAAAGACCTGTACTCTGAAAACTACAAGACACTCCTAAGAGAAATTAAAGAGGACACTAACAAATGGAAATGCATCCCATGCTCTTGGCTAGGAAGAATAAATATTGTCAAAATGGCTATACTACCTTAAGCAATCTACAGATTCAATGCAATCCCTATCAAACTACCAACAGCTTTCTTCAATGAACTGGAACAAATAATTCTAAAATTCATATGGAACCACAAAAGACCCCGAATAGCCAAATCAATCCTGAGAAGGAGGAATAAAACAGGGGGAATTACACTCCCTGACTTCAAGCTCTACTACAAAGCCACAGTAATCAAGACAATTTGGTATTGGCACAAAAACAGACCCACAGACCAGTGGAACAGAATAGAAAATCCAAACATTAACCCAAACATATACAGTCAATTAATATTTGATAAAAGTGCCTTGGATATACAATGGGGAGATGACAGCCTCTTCAGCAGCTGGTGTTGGAAAAACTGGACAGCTACATGTAAGAGAATGAAACTGGACTACTGTCTAGCCCCATACACAAAGGTAAACTCAAGGTGGATCAAAGACCTGAATGTAAGTCATGAAACCATAAAACTCTTAGAAAAAAACATAGGCAAAAATCTCTTGGACATAAACATGAGCGACTTCTTCATGAACATATCTCCCTGGGCAAGGGAAACAAAAGCAAAAATGAACAAGTGGGACTATATCAAGCTGAAAAGCTTCTGTACAGCAAAGGACACCATCAGTAGAACAAAAGACATCCTACAGTATGGGAGAATATATTCATAAATGACGTATCTGATAAAGGGTTGACATCCAAAATATATAAAGAACTCATGCACCTTAACAAACAAAAGCAAATAATCCAATTAAGAAATGGGCAGAGGACATGAATAGACACTTCTCCAAAGAAGAAATTCAGATGGCCAACAGGCACATGAAAAGATGCTCCACATCGCTAATCATCAGAGAAATGCAGATTAAAACCACAATGAGATATCACCTCACACCAGTGAGGATGGCCAACATCCAAAACACAAACAACAACAAATGTTGGCGAGGATGTGGAGAAAAGGGAACCCTCCTACACTGCTGGTGGGACTGCAAATTAGTTCAACCATTGTGGAAAGCAGTATGGAGGTTCCTCAAAAAACTCAAAATAGAAATAACATTTGACCCAGGAATTCCACTCCTAGGAATTTACCCTAAGAATGCAGCAGCCCAATTTGAAAAGGACAGATGCACCCCTATGTTTATTGCAGCACTATTTACAATAGCCAAGAAATGGAAGCAACCTAAGTGTCCATCAGTAGATGAATGGATAAAGAAGATGTGGTACATATACAGAATGTAATATTATTCAGCCATAAGAAGAAAACAACTCCTACCATTTGCAACAACATGGATGGAGCTAGACGGTATTATGCTCAGTGAAATAAGCCAAGCCGAAAAAGACAAGTATCAAATGATTTCACTCATATGTGGAGTATAAGAACAAAGAAAAATACTGAAGGAACAAAACAGCAGCAGACTCACAGAACCCAAGAACGGACTAATAGTTACCAAAGGGAAAGGGACTGGGGAAAATGGGCGGGAAGGGAGGGATAAGAGGGAAAAAGGGGCATTACGATTAGCAGATGTAATGTTGGGGGGGCACGGGGAGGGCAGTACAACTCAGAGAAGACAAGTAGTGATTCTATAGCATCTCACTTCGTTGATGGACAGTGACTGTAATGGGGTTGGTGGGGGGGACCTGATGAAGGGGTAGTTTAATAATCGTAATATTGCACATGTAATTGTGAATTAATAATAAAATAAATTATATTAAAAAAAGAAATAGAGGTTTTATTTCCTTTGGATATATACCGAGAATTGAGATTGTTTGGTCATATGGTAGTCCTATTTTTAGTGTTTGAGGAACCTCCAGATTTTTCCCATAATGGCTGTACCAATTTATATTCCAGCAGTACCCTAGGGTTCCCTTTTCTTTACATCCTCACCAACACTTGCTATCTTTTGACTTTTTGATAGTAGCCATTCTAATAGGTGTGAAGTGATATCTCATTTTGGTTTTGATATGCATTTCCCTGGTGATTAGTAATGTTGAGTACCTTTTCATGTACATGTTAGTTATCTGTATGTTTTCTTTGGAAAAATGCATATTCAGATGTGTCTGTATTTTATATTTCCAGTTACTTTAAACCCATTAGGAAGTACAGCAAATACATACACATATATACTAGACAGAGCTGGAGACCTCTGGCAAAATGGGAGGAAATATTAATGGAAATGTACATTGCATTCGGATTCAGTTTTAGCCTCTAAAAATCAACAAGAACATTAAGAGAATCTGGCAAAAAAAGATCCTTTTGATAAGGATTTAAACTAAACTAATCAAATATTATTGAACACCTGTGTGCAAGGAATCATGCCAAATATTAAGAATGAGAAGCTGAAAATGATTTGATTTTTTTGCGCTTAAGGAATCTAGTAGGGGGATAGACTTAATAAGCAGAACTAGTACATCTTTTAGGCTCATATTGCACCTGTCTCTGTTATAACACATACCATAATTATTTCTTTAGGGATCCATCTCCTCTTTTAGAATGTAAATTCTAGAATGGTCCAACTGATTGTCTTATTCATTTTTATATTCTCAGTGCCTAATACCATCCTTGGCATAGTAGGTATTTAATAGAAGCTTGATGTTGATGCAACTCATGGAATATGATACTCAAACTGACTTGAAAAATGAGGAAGTGTGTTAGTTTACATAACAGGAACTCCAGAGGCAGAATAAATCCAGTGGTTTCACTGTGTTATCAAAGACAGAGGTTCGCTATATTGCTTTGTTCTGTTTTAATCCTCAGGCTGGTTTCTCTTGTGGTTGGAGGATGGCTGCCAGAGCAATTAGGCTGCATGCTAGCTTGGCATATGACAGGACAGTGAGAGAGGGAGAGACTCCTAAACTTCTTTCTTAGGATAGATGAAAAGCTTTCCCAGAAGCATCTAGAAAACCTCTTCTCATGTCTCACTGGTTAGAATTGGGTCACATATTATTCCCCCTGATAAGAGGGATAGGCTTCCTTTTAGATAAAGGTTTCTTAACTTTGGCATGACTGGCATTTTGGATTGAATAATTCCTTGTTATCGGGGGCTGTCTTGTGCACTATAGCATGTTCAGCTGGCATCCCTGGCTTTCACCCACTAGATGCCAGAAGCGCCCTCCCACCAGTTGTGACAACCAAAATGTCTCTAGACATTGCCAGATGACCCCTGGGAGGTAAAATCACCCTGATTGAAAACCACTGCTTTAGATAATTTAGTATTACTTCAGAAGCTGAGAGTGGATTAACTGTGTGTAAGGCAGATGGGGATATATACAGAAACCAATCTGGGTTCTGTCAGAAAGGTAATGGATCTGTTTAGGTAACTATGTCCACTATACTTGTTGAGCATGGAGACATAACAGGTTCACTATGCAATTAAAATTTTTAGTATTTCTGTCTTATATATCTTCAAAACTGATTTCTACACAGTTCAATGAAATTAGAGGTGAAAAAATGAACTTATGTTAGAGGAATTGGTTCTTGCCCCTTAGTAGTTTCTTATAAAATAAAAGTGAATCAAGATAATTTAAGTCAGAAGTTACAGAAACCCAATCCAAACTGCTTATGCAAAATTAGAATTCCCTGGCTCATAATAATAATCATAGTCAAATTTTGTCAATTGCTTCCCCTATAACAGGAATTGTTCTAAATGCTTTCTAAAAGTTAACATCTAATTCTCATAATAATTCAATGAAATCTTTACTATTATTTCCAGAAAGAAACTAAGGCATAGGAAAACTAAGTAACTAGTAACCAGCCAGTAAATGATTACAATTTATAAGTGTTATTAGAGCCCCAAAGAGGAATTGAATGATTCTGACCTGGGTATAATGAAAAAATCTCATAGAGAAGGACCGTTTTCACTTTGCTTGGAAGAAAGGGTAAATATTTATATAATTGGCATGTCATTGTACTGAAGGTGGGGGATAGAAAGTAGGAGAAAATGTTCTCTTTCTCTGGGTAATGCTCATTCAGGGGTGTATTCTGGCAAAAGCGCTCTGGATCCCAAAAGGTAGAGCTCTACTCTATTTACCAGTCACCAGCTGCTTCCCCCACAGGCCCACCCACAGCTCTGTTGTGACTGGTTCAGGATGCATTCTTGCATTAGCTGCAAAGTACTTGGAGCCAGTACTCTGATGCTCAACCTTCTTGGGAAGCTTGGCTCAGTAGTTGAGACAACTTTTAGCTTCACAATGAGTGTCTTCATAGCCTTGCAGATTGTACACGGTACAACTCCAGAGGTACCACTCACAGAAACTTATTAAATATCTGTAAGAAATCATAAATCTGTGATTTTTCAACCCCTGATGCAACCTCTGGGGTGTCTAATGCCACACCAACAGGAAGCAGGCTGAGAAAATTTAGAATCTCTAAAATGAACATAGTTTCTAATACTGACTTTAGATGTGGCTACTGAGGATAATAAGCATGAAACAATCTCCCAGATAGCAGAATCAGGGGTAATAGATAGGCCACCCAAGGGACTTTACTCTGTCAGGGCAGGGAATCTTTGCAGGTCCCCCTCATTAGGATTTGGCAGTTATGAACCAGCAATTAGATATATTTCCCATTCTTTCCTTTTTTGACTTGGAGTTTTTATTGAGGCTATCATGCCTTTCCCACACCACTGCACATTGGATGTCTTAGTTTATGAGTCACTGTTACAAAAGAAGCCACATCTAATCTCAAAGGAGAGGACTGCCTATCACTCAAGATCTTGGACTACGAGGTGGGTGTGGTAACTGGGTGGAATGTTATGTTGTTTCCTTGGGAAGGAGGCAGATGTGTACTTATGCATCAGAAGGGTATGTAAAGATACTTCAGCCGCCAAAGAGGTGGTTTGTGAAGAGCCTATTAATTGGCCTCTGATACCCAGTCTCTCAATCTTTTAGGAGTAAAACCTCCAATTTTTAGTTGGGCATGTGGTTATCAAGCTAGAAACAACATTTTCTAGCTGCCTCTGTAGGCAGGTGAGCCATATAACTAAGTTCCGGCCAGTGATATATGAAAAGAGATGATTAGTGCCCTTAAGAAGATATTTCACTTTCATTTTTAGATTTTCACACAAGCTACAATGTGGTGGTGAATCATTTTACTGTGCAGTTGAGAGCTTCATTTAATAAATTTTCTTTGCAAGGGTTGGCAAATTTCTTAAAGGGTCTGATAGGAAATATTTTGATTTACAGGTCTCTGTAACAACTACAGTAAACAGTTCTGCCGTCAGAGCTCAGAAGCAGCCACAGATAGTTCTTACACTATTGGGCATGGGCTATGTTCCAATAAAACTTTATTTAAAAAATAGATGACCAGCCTGACTATAGTTTCTCTACCCTTGATCTAGTGGACAATAACATAGGTGAAATCTGGGTCGCTGGATGGCCTCATGGAAGAAAGCCACCCTAACTTCCACATATCTACCAGCTCAGACTTTTATATGAGGGAGAAATAATTCCTCTTTCTTATTTAATTCAGTGTTATTTTAGTCTTTTAAGGGGTTCAACCAATATCTGTATTTATTTATTTACTGATGTATCATTGATATACAATCTTATATTGGTTTCAAGTATACAGTATAGTGGTTCAACAGTTACCCATATTATTAAATCCTCATCCCCACCAGTGCAGTTATTATCTGTCAACATAGGAAGATGTTACAGAATCATTGTCTATATTCTCCATACCATACTACTGTCTTTGTGACCGACTTACATTATGATTGAGAATTTCTGTGCCCTTTATCATCCTCTCCCTCCCCATTCATCCCCCCAGCCCCTCCTCCTCCATGGTAACCACCAGTCATTTCTCAGTGTCTATGAGTCTGCTGCTATTTTGTTCATTTTGTTTGTTTTGTAAACCCAGTATCTTAATGCAGCTATATCTTACTGTGAGAAGCCCCTATTCAAATCCCTAAAAATTTATCCTGATCCACTATAAGTATTATTATATTATTTTAATTACTAATGTATTTTGAGAAAAAGGAATGATGATTGGGAAGGTAACTTTCTCAAAATCCTATGGCAAGTCTGTGATGGTACTGTGACAAGCTCCAATTTCCTTGATTCTGAAAATATCAGAAGTAGCAACTAAAGATAAAGTTCTTTTATTTTTGTTCTTAACCTGAAATCATTGTGAAAATGGTTAGATGTCAAATGACCTCTGAGCCACTTATTTACTAGTAAGGATATAATGAATAAATGCACATTATTGCAGGTTCCTACCTGCAATTCTGGTTAAACTAAATATCCTAAAGGCAATATACTTTTAAAGTAAATTCCACTGTGTTGCATAACATATTCTCATTTTACTTCTCATTCAAGGCATTGTATGTACTATTATCAATTTCCCTAACCACCTTTTTTATTCATAATCAATATGAAATTAACAAGAATGTTGCAATATTTTATATCACGTTGTTGACAGCCTACTGTTTTCTGAAGAGCAAGATAAAAAAAATTGGTCATCTTAAAAAAGAAAATTTACTAAATGTAGCAGTTGGAAGGAATGGGTTATAATTATTTTTGAGAAAGCTTGCATCAGTTGTTCATGTTAAAAATATCTTGAAAATATTCCTTTCTCTGTTTTATTTTCTCTTCTTAGGAAAGGCATCTGTGTGTTCTCTTTATGTTCTTATCTCTGGAGTAAATGCACTCATTCACTTATTAATTTCATCTTTTGTCTCTATAGTTTTAAAAGTGTAAAGTGATGTTTATATTACCAGTTTGGAGTTTTGCAGTAGTATGTGTGGTTGCCTTATAAAAGCTTTTTTGGTATAGCAAATGTCATTTCTGTATTTGTGTGATATCTTCTGAACATATTCTAGGCAGCACCCCCTGAGACAGCTGTGACAATAGTGCCCCACCATGACAACAGAGAAACAGTGCCAAAGCTCAGCAAAACAGAATTTACTTGGCAGGGGAGAGAGAATAGAGGCTTTTCACAGCTCTTTGGAAATGCTAATAAGGTCTCAACCTTGAACCATGTTTGCTGTTTGCTTTTTATCTGGAAAACTTTTTCCAGTTATGATGCCATCTGTATACATAGAAGGAAGAGATTCCAAGTTGCTAGTTTATACAGTAGCAGATTTGTGAGGCTAATCCAAAAATCCAGGTGCTTTCTTTTTACCTGGGAGAAAAGTATATTTGGAGATATTTTAAAGCCCATAGGCAACTTCTTTGCATCCTTAAACTTAAGACAGTCTCAAGCTCGGGACGCATTGCTACCAAGGGTGTTATTATGTTGAAAGTGGATGACATACATTTGCAATGTGTAAACAGTTGACTCAGAGCTCAGATTTTGTTCTCATGAATAGTTCTTCCAAGCTTCCCTTTACTTTTAGTCCTATGTTGCATAGTGGAGAAAAATACTATAAGTTGGTGGCTCAATTAAAAAATTCACACTAAACCAACTAAACTCAGACTTCACACTCACAACCTCCCTCTAATATCTGGCACTAATCTTTTCATAACTTGTCAGAGGAGTAGTGTTTTGTGGCTGTGTTACAACTGGTCATGCTGTTATACTTCCCAACTACACATGAAGGCTTGAAGCTGGGCTGCTGGGTGGGAGCTTCCCCCTCCCTTTCTCTGCCTCATCCTCACTGAAATAATTAGATGGATGGTGCTTTTCTTCTGTGTTTTATCTGTATTTTCAATGGCATAAATCTCATGAAGAGATGGGATATTGAAAATTCCCTAAGTCAACACTTTAAAATATCTGTTTGAAAATTTTTGTTCCTTCTTTACTATTTCTAAAAGACTTAGACTTTTGAAGAACTATACATAATAAGGTGTAACTCTCCTTTTGATCATTTTTGGAATCAGTAATTTATAGACCAGAGAATTATATAAGCTGATACTGTTTAATATAAGATCATGGGGGAACCTGAGTTGTATCATTGCATAGCAAGGGGCATCTATTGGTTATAATTAACTATCTTAAAATTGATCATCTTCTCCAACAAAAGAAACAATATTGTTAGCAGGTCTCTTTGTATTCCCATTATTATTATTATTTAGTACTGGATGTCAGATAATATTTTTCTTTTAATTATTTTCATATGTGCTCAAATAATAAGAAAAGCAGATGTGATAAAAACAACATAGAAATTTTACATATGGGTATATGCAAATGACTAAACTTAAATAAACATTTTATGGCAATTTAGTAATATTAATAATAGTATACACTGAGTTATCTCCATAAGAAAATGTTGAAAGTTATGTTTACACCATTTTCAAATTAAAGTCATTTAGGGACCAAAGCATACTTTCCTAATAAAGTCACTTCTCAGGGTTTCAACAAACCAAAATATATGTGTGTATCTCTGTAAGTAAAATAATGCTTATTGTAGAACATTTGTAAAAATTTCACCTGGAATTTTATCAGAAATAATTACAAACATTTTCTTATCTATTTTTCCAGTTTGTTTAAAGAAATGCACACATATTCTTGTTTACAAAATTGATGTCAAAATCTGTATATATCTAATAATGTGTTACTATCTTCTTTTCCTCTCAATATATATTTTCTACATTTTACTAGTTCCTTTTTTTTTAAATCGTTAATGTAGAATCACTTGAACATTATGGTTACTAGACCCCCTATTATCAAGTCTGCCCACGTACCCAACTACAGTCACTGTGCATCAGCGTAGTAAGATACTATAGAATCATTACTTGTCTTCTCTTATACTGCCTTTCCCGTGTCCCCCTCTGATGCATTAAGTGTGCTAATCGTAATGCCCCTTGTCCCCCCTTATCCATCCCTTCCCACCCATCCCTCACAGTTCCTTTCCCTTTGGTAACTGTTAGTCCATTCTTGGGTTCTATGAGTCTGCTGCTGTTTTGTTTCTTCAGTTTTTCCTTTCTTCTTATACTCCACAGATGAGTGAAATAATTTGATACTTGTCTTTCTCCGCTTGGCTTATTTCACTGAGCATAATACGTTCTAGCACCATCCATGTTGTTGCAAATGGTAGGATTTGTTTTCTTGTTATGGTTGAATAATATTCCATTGTGTATATGTACCACCTCTTCTTTATCCATTCATCTACTGATGGACACTTAGGTTGCTTCCATATCTTGGCTACTGTAAATAGTGCTGCGATAAACATTAGGGGTGCATATGTCTTTTTCAAACAGTGCTACTGCATTCTTAGGGTAAATTCCTAGGAGTGGAATTCCTGGGTCAAATGGTATTTCTATTTTTAGATTTTGAGGAACCTCCATACTGCTTTCCACAATGGTTGAACTAGTTTACACTCCCACCAGCAGTGTAGGAGGGTTCCCGTTTCTCCACATCCTTGCCAACATTTGTTGCTGTTTGTCTTTTGATGTTGGCCATCCTAACTGGTGTGAGGTGATATCTCATTGTGGTTTTAATATGCATTTCTCAGATGATAAGCGATGTGGAGCATCTTTTCATGTGCCCGTTGACCATCAGAATTTCTTCTTTGGAGAAGTGTCTATTCATGTCCTCTGCCCATTTTTTAATTGGCTTATTTGCTTTTTGTTTGTTGAGGTGCATGAGCTCTTTATGTATTTTGGATGTCAACTCCTTATTGGATATGTCATTTATGAATATATTCTCCCATACTGTAGGATGCCTTTTTGTTCTACTGATGGTGTCCTTTGCTGTACAGAAGCTTTTTAGCTTGATATAGTCCCACTTGTTCATTTTTGCTTTTGTTTCCCTTGCCTGGGGAGATGTTCATGAAGAAGTTGCTCATGTTTATATCCAAGAGATTTTTGCCTATGTTTTTTTCTAAGAGTTTTATCATTTCATGACTTACATTCAGGTCTTTGATCCATTTTGAGTTTACTTTTGTGTATTGGGTTAGACAATAATCCAGTTTTATTCTCTTACATGTAGCTGTCCAGTTTTTCCAACACCAGCTGCTGAAGAGGCTGTCATTTCCCCATTGTATATCCATGGCTCCTTTATCATATATTAATTGACCATATATGCTTGGGTTTATATCTGGGCTCTCTATTCTGTTCCACTGGTCTATGGTCTGTTCTTGTGCCAGTACCAAATTGATGTGATTACTGTGGCTTTGTAGCAGAGCTTGAAGACAGGGAGCAAAATTCCCCCTGCTTTATTCTTCCTCCTCAGGGTAGCTTTGGCTATTTGGTGTCTTTTGTCATTCCATATGAATTTTAGAACTATTTGCTCTAGTTCATTGAAGAATGCTGTTGGTATTTTGATAGGAATTGCGTTGAATCTGTAGATTGCTTTAGGCAGGATGGCCATTTTGACAATATTAATTCTTCCTGGCCAAGAGCATGGGATGAATTTCCATTTGTTAGTGTCCTCTTTAACTTCTCTTAAGAGTGTCTTGTAGTTTTCAGGGTATAGGTCTTTCACTGTCTTGGTTTGGTTTATTCCTAGGTATTTTATTTTTTTTGATGCGATTGTGAATGGAATTGTTTTCCTAATTTCTCTTTCTGCTAGTTCACCATTAGTGTATAGGAATGCAACAGATTTCTGTGTATTAATTTTGTATCCTGCAACTTTGCTGAATTCAGATATTAGATCTAGTTGTTTTGGAGTGGATTCTTTAGGGTTTTTATGTACAATATCATGTCATCTGCAAACAGGGACAGTTTGACTTCTTCCTTACCAATCTGGATGCCTTTTATTTCTTTGTGTTGTCTGATTGCCATGGCTAGGACCTCCAGAACTATGTTGAATAAAAGTGGGGAGAGTGGGCATCCTTGTCTTGTTCCCGATCTTAAAGGAAAGCTTTCAGCTTCTCGCTGTTAAGTATAATGTTGGCTGTGGGTTTGTCATATATGGCCTTTATTATGTTGAGGTACTTGCCCTCTATACCCATTTTGTTGAGAGTTTTTATCATGAATGGATGTTGAATTTTGTCGAATGTTTTTTCAGCATCTATGGAGGTGATCATGTGGTTTTTGTCCTTCTTTTTGTTGATGTGGTGGATGATGTTCATGGATTTTAGAATACTGTACCATCCTTGTATCCTTGGAATGAATCCCACTTGATCATGATAGATGATCTTTTTAATGTATTTTTGAGTTCGATTTGCTAATATTTTGTTGAGTATTTTTGCATCTACGTTCATCAGGGATATTGGTCTGTAATTTTCTTTTTTTGTGGTGTCTTTGCCTGGTATTTCTGTGGTGTCCATAGTGATTTTTCCTTTCTCATTTTTGATTCTGTTTATGTGTGTAGACTGTCTTTTTTTCTGGGTAAGTCTGGCTAGTGGTTTATTTGTTTTGTTTATTTTCTCTAAGAACCAGCTCCTGCTTTCATTGATTCCTCTATTGTTTCATTCTTCTCAATTTTATTTATTTCTGCTGTAATCTTTATTATGTCCCTCCTCCTACTGACTTTGGGCCTCATTTGTTCTTTTTCTTGTTTTGTTAATTGTGAGTTTAGACTGTCCATATGGGATTGTTCTTCTTTTCTGATATATGCCTGTATTGCAATGTATTTCCCTCTTACCATGGCCTTCGCTGCATCCCACAGATTTCGTGGTGTTGAATTATTATTGTCATTTGTCTCCATATATTGCTTCATCTCTCTTTTTATTTGGTCATTGATCCATTGATTATTTAGGAGAATGTTATTATGCCTCCATGTGTTTGTGTGCTTTTTTGTTTTCTTTGTGTAATTTCTTTCTAGTTTCATACCTTTGTGATCTGAGAATCTGGTTGGTACAATTTCAATCATTTTTAATTTAACGAGGATCTTTTTGTGGCCTAGTATATGATCTATTATTGAAAATGTTCATTGTGCACTTGAGAAGAATGTGTATCCTGTTGCTCTTGGATGGAGTGTTCTGTAGATGTCCTTTAGGTCCATCTGTTCTAATATGTTGTTTAGTGCCTCTGTCTATTTATTTTCTGTCTGGTTGATCTCTCCTTTGGAGTGAGTGCTGGATTGAAGTCTCCTAAAATGAATGGATTGCATTCTATTTCTCCCTTTAATTCTGCTAGTATTTGTTTCACATATGTAGGTGATCCTGTGTTGGGTGCATAGAAATTTATAATAGTTATATCCTCTTGTTGGACTGACACTTTTATCATTATGTAATGTCCTCCTTTGTCTCTTGTGACTTTCTTTGTTTTGAAGTCTATTTTGTCTGATACAAGTACTGCAACTCCTGCTTTTTTCTCCCTATTAGTTGCATGAAATATCTTTTTCCATCCCTTTACTTTCAGTCTGTGTATGTCTTTGGGTTTGAAGTGATTCTCTTGAATGCAGCATATAGATGGGTCCTGTTTTTTTTATCCATTCAGTAACTCTATGTCTTTTGATTGGTGCATTCATACCATTTACATTTGGGTGATTATCGATAGGTATGTACTTATTGGCATTTCAGGCTTTAGATCTGTGGTTACCAAAGGTTCAAGTGTAAATTCCCTTACCATCTAACAGTCTAATTTAACTCACTTCATATGATATTACAAACACAACCTAAAGATTCTTTTTTTTTCCCTCCTTTTTCTTCCTCCTCCATTCTTTGTATGTTATGAATCATATTCTGTACTGTTTGTCTAGCCCTTGGGTGACATCTATTTAGCCTCAGGTATACTTCCATCTATAACAGTCCCTCCAAAATGCACTGTAGACGTGGTTTGTGAGAGGTAAATTCTCTCAGCTTTTGCTTATCAGAAAACTGTTTAATCCCTCCTTCAAATTTAAATGATAACCTTGCCGGGTAGAGTATTCTTGGTTGGAGGCCTTTCTGCTTTACTGCATTAAATATATTATGCCACTCCCTTCTGGCCTGTAAGGTTTCTGTTGAGAAGTCTGATGATAGCCGGATGGGTTTTCCTTTGTATGTGATCTTTTTCTCTCTCTAGGTGCTTTTAAAAGTCTGTCTTTATCCTTGATCTTTGCCATTTTAATTATTATATGTCTTGATGTTATCTTCCTTGTATTGGGAGATCTGTGCACCTCCGTGACTTGAGAGACTATCTCCTTCCCCATATTGGGAAGTTTTCAGCAATTACCTCCTTAGTGCCACTTTCCATCCATTTTTCTCTCTCTTCTACCTCTGGTACCTCTATAATGCAAATATTGTTCCGTTTTGATTGGTCATACAGTTCTCTCAATATTTTTTTTATAATTTATTTTATTATCATTAATCTACAATTACATGTGCAATATTATGGTTATTAAACTACCCCTTCATCAGGACCCCCCCACCAACCCCATCACAGTCACTGTCCATCAGCATAGTGAGATGCTATAGAATCACCACTTATCTTCTCTGAGTTATACAGCCCTCCCCGTGCCCCCGAACATTACATCTGCTAATCGTAATGCCCCTCCCTCCCTCCTATCCCTCCCTTCCCACCCATCTTCCCCAGTCTCCTTCCCTTTGGTAACTATCAGTCCGTTCGTGGGTTCTGTGAGTCTGCTGCTGTTTTGTTCCTTCAGTATTTTTTCTTTGTTCTTATACTCCACATATGAGTGAAATCATTTGATACTTGTCTTTTTCGGCTTGGCTTATTTCACTGAGCATAATACCATCTAGCTCCATCCATGTTGTTGCAAATGGTAGGATTTGTTTTCTTCTTATGGCTGAATAATATTCCATTGTGTATATGTACCACATCTTCTTTATCCATTCATCTACTGATGGACACTTAGGTTGCTTCCATTTCTTGGCTATTGTAAATAGTGCTGCAATAAACATAGGAGTGCATCTGTCTTTTTCAAATTGGGCTGCCCCATTCTTAGGGTAAATTCCTAGGAGTGGAATTCCTGGGTCAAATGTTATTTCTATTTTGAGTTTTTTGAGGAACCTCCATACTGCTTTCCACAATGGTTGAACTAATTTGCAGTCCCACCAGCAGTGTAGGAGGGCTCCTTTTTCTCCACATCCTCGCCAACATTTGTTGTTGTTTGTGTTCTGGATGTTGGCCATCCTCACTGGTGTGAAGTGATATCTCATTGTGGTTTTAATCTGCATTTCTCTGATGATTAGCAATGTGGAGCATCTTTTCATGTGCCTGTTGGCCATCTGAATTTCTTCTTTAGAGAAATGTCTATTCATGTCCTCTGCCCATTTCTTAATTGGATTATTTGCTTTCTGTTTGATAAGGTGCATGAATTCTTTATATACTTTTGATGTCAACCCTTTATCAGATACGTTTTTTATGAATATATTCTCCCATACTGTAGGATGTCTTTTTGTTCTACTGATGGTGTCCTTTGCTGTACAGAAGCTTTTCAGCTTGATATAGTCCCACTTGTTCATTTTTGCTTTTGTTTCCCTTGCCGGGGAGATATGTTCATGAAGAAGTTTCTCATGTTTATGTCCAAGAGATTTTTGCCTATGTTTTTTTCTAAGAGTTTTATGGTTTCATGACTTACATTCAGGTCTTTGATCCACCTTGAGTTTACCTTTGTGCATGGGGCTAGACAGTAGTCCAGTTTCATTCGCTTGCATGTAGCTGTCCAGTTTTTCCAACACCAGCTCCTGAAGATGCCGTCATCTCCCCATTGTACATCCAAGGCTCCTTTATCAAATATTAATTGACTGTATATGTTTGGGTTAATGTGGATTCTCTACTCTGTTCCACTGGTCTGTGGGTCTGTTTTTGTGCCAATACCAAATTGTCTTGATTACTGTGGCTTTGTAGTAGAGCTTGAAGTCAGGGAGTGTAATTCACCCTGTTTTATTCGTCCTTCTCAGGATTGCTTTGGCTATTCGGGGTCTTTTGTGGTTCCATATGAATTTTAGAATTATTTGTTCGAGTTCATTGAAGAAAGCTGTTGGTAGTTTGATAGGGATCGCATTGAATCTGTAGATACTTTTAGGTAGTATAGCCATTTTGACAATATTTATTGTTCCTAGCCAAGAGCATGGGATGCATTTCCATTTGTTAGTGTCCTCTTTAATTTCTCTTAGGAGTGTCTTGTAGTTTTCAGAGCACAGGTCTTTCAATTCCTTCTTCAGGTTTATTCCTAGGTATTTTATTCTTTTTGATGCAATTGTGAATGGAATTGTTTTTCTGATTTCTCTTTCTGTTAGTTCATCATTAGTGTATAGGAAAGCAACAGATTTCTGTGTGTTAATTTTGTATCCTGCAACTTTGCTGAATTCAGATATTAGTTCTAGTAGTTTTGGAATGGAATCTTTAGGGTTTTTTATGTACAGTATCATGTCATCTGCAAATAGTGACAATTTGACCTCTTCTTTACCAATCTGGATGCCTTGTATGTCTTTGTTTTGTCTGATTGCTGTGGCTAGGACCTCCAGTACTATGTTGAATAACAGTGGAGAGAGTGGGCATCCCTGTCTTGTTCCTGATCTTAGATGAAAAGCTTTCAGCGTCTCGCCGTTAAGTATGATGTTAGCTGTGGGTTTGTCATATATAGCCTTTATGATGTTGCGGTACTTGCCGTCTGTACCCATTTTGTTGAGAGTTTTAATCAGGAATGGATACTGAATTTTGTCAAATGCTTTTTCAGCATCTATGGAGATGATTATGTGGTTTTTGTTCTTCTTTTTGTTGATGTGGTGGATGATGTTGATGGATTTTCGAATGTTGTACCATCCTTGCATCCCTGGGATGAATCCCACTTGATCATGGTGTATGATCCTCTTGATGTATTTTTGAATTCGGTTTGCTAATATTTTGTTGAGTATTTTTGCATCTACGTTCATCAGGGATATTGGTCTGTAATTTTCTTTTGGTGAGGTCTTTGCCCGGTTTTGGTATTAGAGTGATGCTGGCTTCATAGAATGAGTTTGGAAGTATTCCCTCCTCTTCTATTTTTGGAAAACTTTAAGGAGAATCGGTGTTATTTCTTCTCTATATGTCTGGTAGAATTCAGAGGTGAATCCATCAGGCCCAGGGGTTTTGTTCTTGGGTAGTTTTTTGATTACCAATTCGATTTCGTCATTGGTGATTGGTCTGTTTAGTTTTCCTGTTTCTTGCTTGGTCAGTCTTGGAAGGTTGTATTTTTCTAAGAAGTTGTCCATTTCTTCCATGTTTTCCAGCTTGTTAGCTATAGAGTCTCATAATACTCTCTTATAATTCTTTGTATTTCTGTAGGGTCCGTCGTGATTTTCCTTTCTCATTTCTGGTTCTGTTTACGTAGCAGATTCTCTTTTTCTCTTAATGGTCTCGCTAGGGGTTTATCTATTTTGTTTATTTTCAAAGAACCAGCTCTTGGTTTCATTGATTTTTTTCTATTGTTTTATTCTTCTCAATTTTATTTATTTCTTCTCTAATCTTTATTATGTCCCTCCTTCTGGTGACTTTGGGCCTCATTTGTTCTTCTTTTTCCAATTTCAGTAATTGTGTCTTTAGACTATTCATTTGAGATTGTTCTTCCTTCTTTAAATAGGCCTGGATTGCAATATACTTTCCTCTTAGAACTGCCTTTGCTGCGTCCCACAGAAGTTGTGGCTTTGTGTTGTTGTTGTCATTAGTCTCCATATATTCTTTGATTTCTGTTTTGATTTGGTCGTTAACCCATTGATTAATTAAGAGAGTGTTGTTAAGTCTCCATGTATTTGTGAGCCTTTTTCATTTCTTTCTAAAATTTATTTCTAGTTCTATACCTTGGTGATCTGAGAAGTTGGTTGGTAGGATTTCAATATTTTTGAAATTACTGAGGTTCTTTTTGTGGCCTAGTATGTGGTCTATTCTGGAAAATGTTCCGTGTGCACTTGAGAAGAAT